>PVKE010041633.1:0-14083 GCA_004027555.1 Craseonycteris thonglongyai | reverse complement strand
CCTCTCCCACCTTCCCTCCCTCTCTCCCTCCCTCCTCCTCCCCCTCCCTCCGGCAATCACCAAGCTATTGAGTGTGTCCATAGGTCTCTGTGTCTTTGTTACTTTCACTTTTATATTCCACCTATAAGTGAGGTCATGTGTTTCCTGATTCTTTCAGTCTGACTTATTTCGCTTAATAAGATGGTCTCTAGGTCCATCCTCTTTTGAATCTTAACTGCATAAATAAGGATATATATGTATATATATGTTTGTGAGTATGTAATGCAAAAATTAGACATAAATTAAAACTGCATAATGTATATATAGTTATTTTCTGCATGTGTACTGGTATATAAATATAATTGTGTGTACATGTAAATATATGAGGGCTGTCAGAAAATAATCCAGCCATAAATACCTCTATTCTTTATATTATGTGACTAGACAGTATGCATATACCTACTTTGTATAAATAGCTAGCTTGATTTTGAAAAATACATTTAAAGTTTTAAAGCAAATAGCCCTTTTGAAAAAAATGACTTATAATATATCACCTAACATAGTATAATTACTGTTAACAGTAATTACTTCCTTCCTGCCTTTCTTTAAAAAAAACTTAGCATTTCAAATCAGAACTGACAGGTTTATGTTTGTCCCTTAACTTCTGATAATACTTGTAGAAATGTTTGGCAAGACACAATGTAAAACACTTTCCAAAAGTACCTAGCTTTAACTTTTACTGTAATGATAATTCACTTTCTTCTCTGAATTACTAATTACAGATAGTCCCATACAGTATAGCATTTAACTTGGGGTGTGGTTATTTTTTCTCCCACCAATAATCTAGTTAAAGGCAGAAGGATGATTTATACTACGTTTTTGTCTCCTTGAGATGCTCTGCATAGATTTCAGAACATACAGCAGATGCTGATACTTAATTAAAACAGCTTAATTTTTTTGCAGCCATGAGCTTTAAACTATTTTAATTGAAATTCACATTTCTTTATAATGATTTGAAATAATCTGTGTTCATGTTTTATAGGAAATCATTAATAATTTTAAGTCTCACTGTTTAGTTTAGATTATAATTAAGTTTTGTTGTCAAGAGAGGGGAAAGCTGTTTTGGGCTCATGCGGATTGCTTTCTAGATTTGTGATCACTGGGTTAAAAAATTACCGTACTCCACCTTTGGTGTTTATAAACCCAGGAAATGGAAGTATCTAGTTTTTTGGTTGTTTGTGTTTTTTAATTCTTTATGGCGGTAATAAAGCCCTACATCACCTATTTGCTTATAAATTGGTTACGTAAAGTAAATAGTTCTATAAGTAAACTTGTAGTGAGTGTAAATCACCCTTTTTTTTTCCTATTGCACACAAAGAGTTTTCAAAGTTCTACCTAAGGCATTTGTTGGGTAGGGTTTTTGTATATTTATCTTTTAGAAGTTGGTATACAATCTGTCTTAAATTGTGGTAAGTTTAAGGAATGATCTATTAGGATATTACAATGTATGAAGAGGTAAGCAAAAGAAAAATTGTGTTTCTTCTCCTTTTGCCATAACTAGGGCTCTTCTCCTGTGTGTATTCCATTACTGAAAAGTAGGGTTCATATGTAATCAAACTAAAATCCAAGTCGAAGAAATCTCTTTATTTGTTATGTGTCTTAAAAGCATAAAGTTATATATACAGTTATGTTCAATCAACATAACTTTTATCCTGCTTACATCATAGGGCTTTGCACAGGGTGGGATAGATGGTTAGACAAGAAAAGGTGGTAATAGAAAATAATTTGAAAAATATTAAGCAGAAATAAATTTCCAACTTTTTTTGGTACTACTTCAAGTCTTTGTGCATAGGATCTGGACTAAATGAAGTTCTTTTTTCAAGGAGTTTCAATTTGGGAGGTGATAAGACTTACGTGTGTGTACATGTAGATATACAGATACATATAAATATTTTGATACATAAAAAATAAAAATATGGGAAAATGTTTAGATATGTGCTATGTAAACATATTTAAAATATATATTATAGATAAGTATCTATATAAATGAAGTAATATTGCAATTTAGTATATGATTGGTTGATACAGGTGTTAAGAATTCTAAGAGGGTAGGTGATTCCTGGAGAAAAGATTTACATTACTGTATATTTGTTTAGCTTGAGCTAGCTTAAAGGGTTTGGAAAAAGAGAGTGGAGTAGAGGCTTGTTTTTTTCTGAGAGGACAGTTAACCATACTTGCTTGTAGTGAAGAACAGATGTTACCAAGTTTGGACCAAAAAAAAAAAAGAAAATGGAAGTGGAGGTCCTCAAATACCAGGCTAGGAAGTTTAGGTAAGGTGTTGATATTATTATGTTAGTAGAGTTTTAGGAAGATAAATCTGGCTGGTGGTGTCCAGGAAAGATTAGGGGTTTGGGGAGGAGTACTAGCTAGTAGGTCTTATAGTACAGTGTTCATAACTTTCCCCAACCTCAGCAGATGTCAGAATTCATATACATGCTTATTAGAGAGTGGTCCTCTTAGTAACACTGCACTCATGGGAGCAGAGTGTTTCATCACAGGGTGGAGCGGATGGGAGAGGATTACATATGACTTAACAACACCAATTACTGTTAAAATTGTTAAAGTTTTATGCTACAAAAGCCTGAAATCTCTTTGAAATTGCTAGGACTAGAAATGAAACAAAAAGCAAACTATTGAGAAATAAAAGAATTGATGGTATTTGGCAGTTGACTCATGTGGAGACTAAGAGAAAAGCAATGAGTCAGATGGCTTTGAAACACCAAGCCTATGATGTGACTTGTCCTGAAATCTAGTACAGTGACTGGCAGAAGAGTGCTCAGTGCAAGACCTAATAGTTGCTAATGCAATTGTGCTACTAGGTGAAAGGAACTTTAAAAGAATACTTTTCTTTCTCTAGGAGTTTATGGAAGCACTTCCGTGCTGTGAGCCTCTGTTTGTTTTTACTGATATTCCCTGCATATATGGCTTACATGATTTGCCAGTTTTTCCACATGGATTTTTGGCTTCTTATCATTATTTCTAGCAGCATTCTCACCTCTCTTCAGGTAAGCCTAAGAGGATTAATTAACTATATAATAACTGATTTTCTTTTTTATTCCTTCTAGAAAAAGAATTAAACTTTTTCAAGATTAATAATTATAAGTGGCGTATTTAGGTAGTTACTTCCTACCCTCTTTACTAGAATACATGATATTTATTTGAGTATAGGAGTTAGAAGGTAGGATATTAAAATACTAGGCCTGTCTATGTCACTTTTATTTTTAATCAACGTAATTAAATTTTGCAGTTTCTTTTTTTCAAAATGGTACGACACAGAGATGTCATATAAATTACAAATTGATTAAGTAACTACAAAATATTAAAAGATTTTACTACTTGTTTAGAGCTCATTGTTTTTAGTGAATACCTACTCAGAAATATTCATTGTTTCAAGACATACGTGTGTGTATGTGTGTGTTTGTGTGTGTGTATGAGTGACATATGAGGGCTGTCTGGGAAAAAAAAATCCAACCATTGTCAGTATAATGAGAACAGTCACATGGCCAGGTACTTTCTGGACAGCCCTCATGTTTGTGTATTGCCCTGGAAATGATAAGCTTATTGTATATTGTAACTTGAACATAGATCTTCGCTGCCTGAGTAGTAAGAGATGAAAGGGAAAAAAGCAATCGGCAGTAAAGATTCATTCATTGTTTCTTGTAGAAGTAAAGGTTCCTTTAAAGTTGAAGAACAAGTCTGAATATAGAATTAGGAAAATTCAGATAGAATTTTGCTGGGTTTTGGCAATCTAGGGAATAAGAGAAAGGAATGAGTCAGAAAACTAATTACTAATCAGAATCATTTTAAGGAAGTTATGTTTCAAGGTATAGCTTTTCAGTTTCTAATACCTGGATTACTGAGATCATCCCAGTTTAATTACACCATCATCTCCTCTAGATATTAATATGGCATCCCAAAAGTATATGTTAGCAATGTATTATTGTTTAAAGTCTATGAAAAACCTTTCTTAGTGATCATAGTTTTAATATACATGCCTTTTTTTTTTAAAACAGGTTCTGGGAACACTTTTTATTTATGTCTTATTTATGGTTGAGGAATTCAGAAAAGAGCCTGTGGAAAACATGGACGATGTAATCTACTATGTGAATGGCACTTACCGCCTGCTGGAGTTCCTTGTGGCCCTCTGCGTGGTGGCCTATGGCGTCTCAGAGACCATCTTTGGAGAATGGACAGTAATGGGCTCAATGATCATCTTCATCCATTCCTACTATAATGTCTGGCTCCGTGCCCAGCTGGGGTGGAAGAGCTTCCTTCTCCGCAGGGACGCAGTGAATAAGATTAAATCATTACCCCTTGCTACGAAAGAACAGCTTGAGAAGCACAATGATATCTGTGCCATCTGTTATCAGGTAACTGGCACAGTAAGAATCCATTTGGGTGGGTCATATGCTGTGTCCTTTGGGGCTTTAACCACATTAACCAGATTCAAGTTAAATTTCCAGGCAGAATTATCTCCTGGGTACAGAGAAAGTGGGCCTCAGCAATAATGAGACCTGATAAAATATTTCCCTTTTATTTCTGGATTAAGTTTTTAATTTAGTCCCTCGAATTCTAATTTATTGTTATTTTCAACATTGCTCCACCATAAACAAAGGAAAAACAGGTCAGGTGTATTTCATATTTTACTCCTGAATATATTTACACACCCATATGTATGCACTATCAAATATGTACTATCAATCAGGAGTCAGCAACCTCTGAAAAAGTGGTGTGCCAAAATTCTCTGTTCCTTTTGGTATTCGCAGGGTGAGGAGGAAGTGTTCCTTCACTTTGTGCAGGTGTGGAGAGTGTATTGCCACCGGTGGGTTGATGGGTATGTGAGATGGTTCAGGCCTCTGTGTGGTGGGTGGAGAGCGGGCAGGTATGGTAGAGGCCACCAGTTGGTGTGCCACTGCAGTTGGCCTTCCTGGCTTCTTTGGTATCTGTGCCATATATAGCTGGTGATTGCCTTTTATTAAAGATTGAAAGATGGGGGGAAGCCGGGGTGACTCAGTGGGTTAAGCGCTCACTTTGCAGCCCCGGGGACCCAGGATCGAATCCTGGCCCCAGCCCATGTGGACCCATATGCTGAACTGGGGAGTGCCCCCAGTTCGCCTCTCACCGGGGTGAGACCCCGGCCCAGTTCCTGCCCTGTGCAGCCCCACGCCCACCTGTGGAATGAAACTATATGGAAAAACCAATGATGTGCAACTATGGAGACTATCCTGGGTCCTCCCCCTTCTCTCTGCCTGTCTCTATATCTCTCTATCTCTCTGTCAAAAGCAATAAAAATAAAATCTTAAAAAAAAAATTGAAAGATGCCATTTAAATCAGCTTCTAAACTTAACAACAACAGAAAATAGGTTGAGCGGGTTTAGCCGCCAGCTACCTATGCGAGACGGTGGTTGCATAGCAGCTTTTCCAGCCTAGCTGTACTGTTGGGAGTTGGACAGAAGTTCCGGGCAGCAGCAGAATCTGCTCCTTTAAAATCATCTTGCAGTGTGGGCTGGTGGAGTAAAACTGCAGATGGTGGCAATGAGTATACAGAGGCTGTTCTTTCTCCAGTGTGGCTTTACAGCTTAGGTAGGTTGTGCATGTATTTGTATGTTTAGGACTACCTAGAATAAGCATTTTTTCTAAAAGTAAAATTTATCTACAACTTTTCTATTGCTATTAGAACATGCCTTGCAGGTATTAGCAAAATAATGCTTTCCAGGTGGTTTTTGCATTTGAAGGGACTAAGGTAGAGTGGAGGTTCCCCCAGGTTAAATGGTTGTCGTTTTACTTCTGGCCCTTGGTGCTGGGTACCTTGTTGTCCACAAGGCAAAGCCCAGCAAAGACAGAGTCAGGGCACATCAGCTTTGGTAGCCTGTGTCTAAGTATTCCATCTCTGGGGTTTTAGAGTTCTCTTTGTATTTCCTGTTGTCACATCACTTTTTTTGAGGTGCTTGAACTACCTGCTGATACCACACGGAAAATGAGAGTCAAAATGCTTAACTTCCTAGCTGGCTGCTTTTCCTTGGATGGCTTTCTGCTTTAAAGTTGACTCCTAGGTGCTACCAGCTCTTGGCAAGGAATTCCTATGATACCTACCTTACAAGTCCTTGTTTGAGGACTTCAAACAAAATTGGTGGTTGATTCATCAAATGTGGATTCTTAAATTTTTAAACTTCATCTCCTCAGCCTTCCCTCCCCAAATATGTCTTATGCAAGAATACGAATTTGAAGTATACCACCTCATATTCCAGTGGTTATTGAACTTGAATGTACATTAAAGTCACATGGTAGCTTGCTATAACTACAGATTTGTGAATGCCATCTTCAGCTATCTTGATTGAGTAGGTCTGGGCTGGCCCAAGAACATACCTGCATGGTTAACAAGCACTCCGGGTGATTCCAATGCAAGTTGAGAAACACTGGCTTATTCAGACAACATTGTGAAAACTAGATACCGTATTTTCCGGCATATAAGACGACTGGGCGTATAAGACGACCCCCTAATTTTACAGTTAAAACATAGGTTTAGGCCTATATTCGCTGTATAAGACTACCCCCCACTTCCGAGGCTGTAGTCTTATACAGCGAATATAGGCCTAAACCTATGTTTTAACTGTAAAATTAGGGGGTCGTCTTATATGCCCGGTCGTCTTATACGCCGGAAAATACGGTATGTATCTTATCCCTAATGAAATTGCCACTTCCTTGCCAATACCCTGGTGTTATGTGGCTGGTTTTGTCTCCTTGTCAACAATCTCATCCTAGAATAATCTATTCAGCTGTGTTGAAGCATAAATGGAAAGATCCTCCCTTCAGTTTTCTGAGGGTCTCATACTCATGCTATACCAATGGAGACCCAGGAATCATAATCTATAGTTGTGTAACCGTTGGGTTTCATACAAGGCAGAAACCAGTTAGTTGTTTCTTTCTCATTTTTGTTTTTTACTGAATTTTAAAGTTATTTAGCCAGTGGTAGTTGCATTATTTGTATAAAGGGCTCTCTGATGACAAGAGCAATATTACTAAAATATATGAGTTTCATTCTAAGAAGTGTAATTCAAATTTTCTGTGAGGAATTTGTGGGAAAGAAATGTTGTAACGTAACTTTTTGGTAGAACAAACAGTTTAGATATCAGACACTTATGAGGTATCTTTTTTCCTCCCTTTTAGGACATGAAATCTGCTGTGATCACACCTTGCAGCCACTTCTTCCACGCAGGCTGTCTCAAGAAATGGCTGTATGTCCAGGAGACCTGCCCTCTGTGCCACTGCCACCTCAAAAACTCCTCCCAGCTTCCAGGGTTGGGGACAGAGCCAGTAGCACAGCCGGCTGCTGGAGCTGAGCAAAACGTTGCGCTTCAGGAAGGTACTGGACCCCCAGATCAAGAGCGTCCTCCTGGGACTGGGATGCAAGGAAGTTCTAGGGACAATAATGAGTGCATTGCCAGCAGATCAGATAGCCAGGAAGGGCCTCCTGCGGCCAAGGACTGTCCTCGTAGTGCCAAAGATGAAGCATGTCCTGTGGAGGTGAGCCCAGAAGAACAGCAGCGGGAGTAACGCTGTGGTACCTGGGAGGGGACGTTCCCTCCCAGTGGAATTTGTGCCCAGATTCAAGGAGTGAATGTGTGAGGTGATTAGGTAGGAAACTTGACATTCCAAGGATCTCCAGGAAGTACTGTCAGTGAGACCACCTGCTTTTGTGCCCTTGACATTGTGGGAGAAATTTTGCAATGTATGCTAATCAAAATGTATTTATATATCCTATGCTGATGTTCTGTAGAGGTTTGCCAAGGAAATTCAACCTCAACAACTTCTGAAAGTGCCCCAGATAAGTAAGGGATAAGTAAAATTATATTTGAGTGTTTGAAAGGGGCTACAGAGAGGAGGAAGAGCATACGGGCCGCATGGGTAGAAGCAGGCAGAAGTGGAATGACATTTCACTTCCTATGGGACAGGACCATTTTTTTTACAGAGTATGAGTAGTGACCAGCCCCTTTCTCCACCCCCTTTCCCTCCGTTCATTGGAACTCAGTCTGGTGATTATTGAGTTTTGTACAGCACTGATTGAAATCAAAGATGTAAAAGCATTGATTGTATTCTGAGGTTGAAGCACGCTCATACTTCGTATGTGCTTTAGGGGAGGGAGGGTGGGCCTTGCGGGTGCATTCACGAATCTGAGACTCTTGAACTTTTTGATTGAGTCTTCAATATTTTATGTATATGAAACTTTTGTTAATATTTGTATACTGTGTTGGCTGTGTGAAGTAAACTAAAACTCTAATGAACACTTTGAAATCCACCTTAGTGTAGGAGACCAAAGTGGGAAGGGCTTTAGGGCACTGATAAAGGCCCTATGTGTACTTTTCAATCCTGTGTAATGTTTAATTTTTGCAACTGAATCAAAACAGTGTTAAATTATGGCAATATTTGCACTTTGGAATGAGTACATTACTGTATGATCACACTCTGCAAATGCCACTTTTAAAGCTGTTAATAGATTTTGCACCTTTTCTTTGACAAGGATGTGTCATATTTAAATTTTTACATTCATCATGGCTACAAGTAGAACTGGGGGGGTGTAATTTTTTTATGGGAATTTTGATATGAAAAGAAACTAGTCATTTATTTATACAATAGGCTTGACTCAACAAGTGTTTTTCAGACTTGGTATTCCTAATGTGGGATGTGACTTTATTTTATTTTTAGTAGCAAATTTGGATGTAGACTGACAGACATAGCTGAATGTCTTAATAAATTTAAATTTGAAGATAATATGTTTTCTTTCCCTGTGATTATTATAGAGTTCCATTTGAAATTCTGTTCTTAGGAGGGTTTCTTTTCATACAGTTGGGCTTCTTATATCTTGATACCTTTCAAAAATGTCCTGTAGATGACAAACTGATTGGAAAGGGCCAATCCTTGGAAATCCGTCTACGCCATTGGTAGCAGACCTAGCTCTGCATCAGATGCATCTGGGGAGCTTTTTAAAAAATTACATGTTTTTGAACCCCACTTTAGATCTACTGAATCAGCTTTTGGGGGATTGCCTGAGAATATGCATTTCAGAGCTTCTTGGGTGATTTTGCCCAACTAGCCTGAGACCAACTCAATTTTACATTTAGAAACGAAAGGTCTAGAGTAGAATTCCCTGCCTGGTGGAACTTTAAGTTTCCCACCGTAATACCCTTTTGGTGAGTCAGGTCAGGCAGAAAACAGAGCTGATGGCTCCCTCTAGTGGAAATCTGGGGCTATTCAAAGACCTAGCAGCGATCTCTGATTTAAAACAGATTTTCAGCCATTGTGTAAAAGGTACATGTTCAAATATTAAACTTTTTGGTACCTTGTTTGAAGGCACAAAGTTACAGATAAAGTAGAAATCATTTATGGCATGGTGAACGTGACCAACCTTTAGTATTTATACTTCTGATCAAAAGACTTTCATACAGACATAAGGAAAAGTACTCAGATATTTTAATGAAAGTAGAGCTTCTTTGGTATCGGGTTTCACATTATAATGCACGTTTTTACCTCCTAATAGCAGAGAGACCCCAGCTCTACTTAGCAAGTCATAGGAGCCTCTCAGCTCAGCAACCTGGTGGACAAATAACACTTGTCAGTGTGTATCCTTTGGATTCAGTCAGGAGAGCTTATCTTATGTTGTAATAACTCTCACATGTATGTGTCTGTTTGCAGGCTGTCAAGGGTGCAGACACTCAGGGACCTAGGCTGATGGAGCAGCCACTGTCTCGAACCTTCCTGTTGGTCATAGCAAGGAGAAAGGGCCCTGGAAGGTTGTGTGTTAGGAATGGCATGCCCTTCTCAACAGGGGGTGCTTGTCTTCCACTTAACCTAAGGTGACCAGATGTCCTGCTTTGGGCGGGATAGTCCCGATTTTTAACAGTTTGTCCCGCGTCCCGCGGCGTTTTAAAAAAGTCCCGATTTTTGGAAAGAATGCACGACAAGCTAGGGAACGGCGGGAGATAGACCCAATTTTTAATCAAGAACCCCCTCCCCCCGGTCAATGGTGTCCTGCTTTACCAATGTTAAAATCTGGTCACCTTAACTTAACCACCCTGTGGCCAAAACTGTGGCCCTACCAGCACAGGCGGATGGGGAAGTTCAGTCTTTCTTCTGTGACCTAGAAAGAGACCTCACTATTAGTTCTGATGACTACCACATCTCAAATACTTAATTGACACATTAATCAAAATTTGGGGGGATGCCAGGATGGCTCAGTGGGCTGAGTGCTTGTCTTGCAGCCCCGGGGTCCAAGGATCGAATCCTGGCCCCTGGCCCGTGTGAACCCATATGCTGAACTGGGGTATGACCCCAGTTCAGTTCTTGCCGGGGCAAGCTACCCATGTAGGAGGCCCCCAGTTCAGCTCCCACCCCAGGCGTGCCTCCCATGCAGGATGCTCCTGGCCTGGTTCTTGCCCTGCGCAGACCTATGCCCACCTGTGGAGTAAAACTATATCAAAAACTAATGACAGTGCAACTATGGAGACTGCTCTGAGCCCTCCCTCTTCTTTCTGTTTGTCTCTCTCAAAAACAAAAAACAAATCTTTAAAAAAATAAATTTGGGAACACAGCTGTGAACAGTGTAGGTTACACCAGTTGAGAACCTCTGAATTATTTGTTCCGTGTTCTGACATGCTGGGATGGTAGCATTGTGTAATGTGATCTGTCTTTCAAATTTCTGTTTTCCAGACACTTTTGTAAAAGTTTCCAACATACTACCTGACTACTGACCTAAGAAGAACACATAAACTTTAACCACCTCATTTGTACTCCTAAAGACAAAAACAAAATTAGATTAGATTTCCCTCCTATTTTACTTGATCAAATTCAGTGAGAAAATAACACATTCCTTATGGGGCCCCTCTTAGGCCACTTTCCCTGTCCACTTAATTATTTCCACTGTTTCAGACAGTGTGTATATATTTATACCCATGATCACTTTTCTCTAAAACTTTCTAGGACTAGACAATCTAAACCCTCACTCTAGTTACCAGCATGTATTTTCAGTTGCTGGTGTTTTCCATTTTATAAAACTCTGTCTAGTGATCGACGTCCTGCTATTTGCACAGCGTTTCTCTAGAGGTCTGATTTGAAGGGGTCACACAACATGAGGTTTCCCAAGGTCCCTCATTGGGCCCTCTGTGTTTTCTCCAAACTGTGCCATGTTCTCATGAGCATTGTACATCAACACACTGCTACCTGGAAGGTTTTGACATTTTGTCAAATGGTGAGTGTAACTGGTTAGTAGAGAAGGAAGAATGTTGTAGTTTCCAAGTTTAAAAGGAAGGACGTTTTCTATGGCTGTGGTTATAGAACAAGAGTCTTAACAGAGATTTAAGTATTAATAAATTGTGTGCCAATTTTGAAAAAAAAAACACCCCAAAAAACTAAGAAATTTGTTTTACATTCTAGTTGCTTCCACTTCAGCTTTCATAACAATTAGAATTTAAATAGGTTCTAGATTTGAAGAGTTCAGAATTATGTCAAGTTAAAAGTAGGAATGACAAGGTTTTGATTATTTTTAAATGCTATCTGAATTTATAATACTTTATTTGTTTTTGAACACTGCCTATTATTTGGGAAGTTAAGTATTTGAAAAGAATAAAAATCACCTATAGTATCACTTTTGGAATTAGTCTTTTTGAGTTATTTTTATATTTGGCCACAACAGAACCCATTGGCAAGCACACCCACACACCCAGGTCATTTCCACTTCCCTTTTTAAAGTCAACCGCATATCATTGGGCTTCAGAAGTTCAAATATATTCCAAGCAGTTTTATAATCTGTCAATTAAGGCACATCTGTTTCTCCCTTTGAAGACAGAATGCTATGACACGTAAAAATAGGGATACATCTGATACTTGCTTAGAAAACAATCGAAAATACTAGGAGCTGCTTATGGAGCTTGTTATTCTTGTGGCCACTCAGAAAAAAAATCTTCTTTCTCTCCAGTGGATTTGACATTCGGTTACAGCATGTGGACAAGGTTAAAAGTCAAAGTAGGACGTTCCTGGTGAAGGCTGAGCAAACCCTGCTGTTAAACATGATTCTGCATCCTCTTCGTTTTTCTCGCTCCTAACAACACTGATGCTGGTGTTCTTTTTCTAATCTATTTTTTAAATTAAATGTATTGGGGTGACATTGGTTAGTAAAATTCTATAGGTTTCAAGTGTATAATTCTATACTACATCATTTCTATATTGTGTTGTGTGTTCCCTACCCAGAGTCAGTTCTCCATCTATCACCATATATTTGATGACCCTTCCTCCTCTACTACCCCACCTTCTGTTTTTCTAACCTATTTCTTATGAATAGATTGGCAGTTAGACCCTTAATTTTTCTTCCTAAACAGATACAAGCAACTTGTTTTTCTGTTGTTTTACATGTTCTGAGGTAAGACAATATGACTTCTGACTTTCTGGAAATAATAATCTCTGTGAAGGTAGAACTGAGCCAACTCTAGATGGAGTATTCTATTACTTTCCAACTGAGAACCTGCCAAACTAAAGTCATTTGTTTGAGTGGCATCAAGCCTGCTAGTTTCCTTTGACAACCCTTTATCAGTCCCCTTGGATTTGGGGAATGAGGCAATAGAAGAGGTGAGCGGAGCCTTGACTAAATACGTTTTACTCCCTTTTAAGCTGTGTAATCCTGGACCAGCCTTTGTTTTTCTGGGCTTCAGCCTCATCTGAAAAAAATGACCTCTGAGGTATTATTATTCTGTTCTTAAGGTTTTTGTCCATCTATATTCATTTTTACCACTGAGCAGGTGATGCGTCTCTTATATATATATATTATGTGCTATGCAAATATTAAACTGAGCTAAGGCTTGGGTTACCACCGTGTTCCCAGTGCCTGGCATGGGGCAGGCACGCTCTTAAGTGTCTAGTAAATGAACACATGAACTTGGTATGTGGCTCCTCGTGTGAACCTTGTAGTTCAAAAATGGCAGAGAATTTTGTTAGTTCTGGAGGCAGAGAGCCTAACATTACATGCCAGCAGATGAAGTCATTTCTGTGAGTGGTTTTTGATTATCTAATTGAATTCAGATATAGAACTCAGAGCTTCCAGAACAGAGATTACAAATCTGGGGCATAGAGGTGACATCTAGGCTGATGAATTTTACTTTGTTTTTATGATTTGGCCTCAGTGGCGCCCTTCGAAATGTCTTCAAAGACATTTGAATTAGTCACCAACAACCATTTAAAAATTGTAAGTGTATACATACAAACTCAATTTTCTTGCTTCTCTTGGAAAATTGGAGGAGCTGGCTGGCTGAGGTTACTCATTCCTGCCTGGCAACAGTTGGCAGGAGCTGAGGTGGGTTAAATAGGCTTCCTAATTCACTGCAGACCCCCATCCCACCAACCCCACCACAGCCTGCTCTTGAAAATTAGATTGTCCTCCTCAAAACACTTCTTTTCATGTAAGAGGTGCTAGGAGTCCTAGGCAAGTTTGACTTCTTACTTAATGAAACTATAATGTGAGAGTACTTTGCATTGATCAGAGTGAAAAATAGAACCACAAGCAATGTGGAAGTTCACTTGTGAAAGTGTAGAATCTGTATACTTCCATTTTTTTTTTGTAATTACAGTAGTTCTGTTTTCAAAAACGACCTAGTGTTTTACTTCAATCTATTTTCAGTGTAAGCCTGTGTTTGAATTTTGCGTTCCGAGATCGCCAAATCGGTGCCTGAACTTAGGCCGGTGTTTCTCCATCTTTGATGGGCTTTGGAAGCAGGTGGGAAGCTTGTGAAAAATACAGATGCCTGGGAATCGGTAGGTTTGGGGTGAGACTAGCATCTGTTACCTTTTTACAAATTTTGCAGATAATTCTGATCCCATGGAAAGGTGAGAACCTTTGATCTAGATCAAATATTCCTGCTATTTTGGTATGAGAGGATATTCCTTGTTTTTTTAGTTATGACTTTCTTTTTTTTTTTAAAGATAGCTTTTTATATTTATAGAGAGTAATTATTTTATCTTCAGTGCATATTTATTTCTATTTTACTTTTGACAGATAGAGAGA
>PVKE010041632.1:0-14081 GCA_004027555.1 Craseonycteris thonglongyai | reverse complement strand
CACCAAACCATTGAGTGTGTCCATAATGCTGCTGCCCTCTCCCACCTCCCCTCCCTCTCGCCCTCCCCCCTCCTCCCCTTCCCTCAGGCAATCACCAAGTTATTGGGTGTGTCCATAGGTCTCTGTGTCTTTGTTACTTTCAGTTTTATATTCCACCTATAAGTGAGGTCATATGTTTCCGGATTCTTTCATTCTGACTTATTTCGCTTACTAAGATGGTCTCTAGGTCCATCCATGTTGCCAGAAATATTAGAATCGATTAAGAATTATATAAATTAACAAGAAAATCTGAAAAAAACAAAAAGGATGGGCTAAGGTTAAGCTGTAATTTAAAGAAATGAAACCCAAATGTTCAATAAAATTGTGTCATTTGAATACATATGTGGTCAGCGCTATGTTTCTACTCTTCAGACTTCTGAAAATGGATAAGAGCTATAATACCAATTCCTAATGCAGACGCCAGGAAATTCTGATACGTTGTTGCTAGTGAAACTGCATCGTTACTGCCTTCTCAGGAAGCGGTCTGACAGCACCCATGAGGATAACAATACATGGAACTTACACCTTGACTCAGCAGTATTCCTTCTGGGATCTCATCCCATCAGAATGATAGCTCCCATAAGTAAGAGTATCTGCTCAAAGATGTTTATTGTAGCCTAATTCATATTTGTAGACACACTAGAAGCAAAGTGCATGTCGGTAATAAGGGAATGGCTGAACAAATTGCAGTCCACCCAAGCCAGGCAACCTCATGTAGCTATTAGAAGAATGAATTCGAATTATACCAATTACCTTTTTATGAGGTATCCTTGAGTGAGTAAAACAGGAGGCAGAAAATGTTCAATATAATCTCATTTTCATGAAACAATAAATGGAAAAAAGTCGCTGTATATGTTTTTGTATCTCTATATGTTGAAATGTAATTATAAAAAAAATAGAGAAAAATAAAGAAGATCTATGGGTTGTGAACATGGGTTAGTGTGGGATGTGCTGGTGAGAATGTGTTTGGAAATGGGAGAGGTTTGAGGGGAGGCAAGACACAGCAAAGATGATATATTATAAAAGCTATCAGGCGTGGGAGGATTTAATTTATGTAAAAATGTTCATTATGTGCATATGCATGAAACATTTTTAGTACAATCTTTATCAAGACTGAGTTAGCTTTGTAGGTAACAATGTGTAGAAATGGTTATAATAAAATGACAGTAAAATAAAATGTCAATCAGGAAATCAATAAAGAAAAGGTTAATATTTTGGCAGAAAAAATGTTCAAAGGACATATATAGCCATTCAATAGAAATACAAACTGCCAGTTACCATGTACAAAATGTATAACTTCATTAATAATCAAAGAAAGGCAGGTGAAAATCCTATGAGATGATATTGTCACATGTCAGTTTCTGAAATATTTTATTTTTTATTTTATTTTTTTAATATATTTTTATTTATTTATTTTTATTTTTGACAGAGAGAGAGAGTGATACAGAGACAGAGAGAGAACTGAACTGGGGGAGCTCCCAGTTTAGCATATGGTTCCGCACGGGCCGGGGCTGGGATTCGATCCCTGGTCCCCGGTGCTGCAAAGTGAGCACTTAACCCACTGAGCCATCCCGGCTTCCCCTGAAATATTAATATTAGTAAACCTTGGGGAGGCCGGGATAGCTCAGCAGTTGAGCAGTTGCCTCAAAATCGAGAGGTCCAGGGTTCGATTTCTGGCCCCAGCCTGTGCAAACCCATATGCTGAACTGTGGGGCAACTGGTAACTGGCTCAGCAGTGAGGGTTCTTGGTACAGTTCCCACCTTGGGTGGCCCCACATCCACCTGTGTGGCATGAAACCGTGTCACAACTAATGATGTACAACTATGGAGACTGCTCTGGGCCCTCCTCCTTCTCTTTCTCTCTCCTTCTCTCAAACAATACAAAAAAATCTTAAAAAAAAATTGGTAAGCCTTGGATTAGGGGTAGCACTCTCAAATATCCTCCCAGGGAGAATAAACATTAAAACATCAGTTTGCAGAAAAATATCCGAATGTGCTTCAAAACATGTATATATCATTGATGTTTGATTCATGTTCTAAAATTTTTTCCAATCAAGCTCAGCACCTAGTGGGAAGAGACTATTTGTGTGTGAAATGGTGCCTAGCAGTAGGTGTTAATAAACGAATGAAATAACAAAATACCTTGTTTCATTTATAACAATGAAACATTTGGAACCATCTAGAGGTTCAACAGAAAGAAATGAGTTAAATAAAATACGTACAGTCATATAAAATATCTAGTGTTATGGAAAAATGCTCGGAACATGCCGTGCTTGCAAAATTCAGGTGAAACCACAGTCCTAAAGTTTTGTTGATTTTTGAGTAAAATATTATACATTGAAAGGTAGAAAAATTGGATGGACAAACACAAACATTTTAAAGTAATTTGGGGGAGGACGATGGGATTATGGATAACATATTTCTTCTGTCCTCGTGCCTTTCTGTGGTTTCCAGTTTTCTGTGTTGAGCAATCGTTTTAATTAAAATGAAAAAAGACGTTATAAAAATGTTAAAAGGCTGTAAAGATTTCCATCTTCTGGAAGTGCCTTTGGAAGGGAGATTACGCAGGTAGGAGTTATGAGCTCAGCTCAGGATGGGGCCTGGGCACTGGGCTATGTCGCTCTCTGAACATCAACTTGGCATATGAACTCTAACCTTTCGCTTTCAAAGCTGTAGATATGATCAGAGGTAGGTCATTAGTTAATTGCTTTGAGGTTATTTCCGAAGTCCCCGGTGGGCTGTTGTAAATGATTAGTAATATCATTATTACTTATACAATTGTGGGCCAACCTATTATTGCTTTATCAGCACTGACTCAGGGTTCCAGTCAAATGGCTCTTTACTTGGAGTTCCCTAACCTCAAAAGGTTTAAAATGGTGGTTAGCTCTCTGAACTACTCTACATACATTAACAAAAAGTGTCAGAAAATTACACATTTACCCTTATAATGCTACACTGTGAAAAATTGGTCATTAGAATGGTTTTAATAAATATGTACATTGGGAAAGTTGTTTTTTTTCCCCCCACTAAGTTAATAAAAATTTGGATTTTAAAGAAGTCTTTCAAAGATGAAGTCAAAACATTTTTTTTTTTCTGGCTCTAAGATTATTCCTATAGTCTTATTTAATATTCAGGCTCAGCCACAACACTTAACATTTGATTTTTACTCTACTTAAGGATATAAACTTCAGCAACAACTCAGTGTGATAGTTCTGGATTTTTTTTATTTTTTATTTTAATTTTATTGTTTTAGTTCTGGATTTTTAAAAAAGCTTTTCATTTTATTGTTTTGAGGGAGAGAGAGGAAGAGAGAGGTGGGGGAGGGACATTTCTTTTTATGTAGCTTATCTTGTGTAATTTTTTCAGCACATCTATAAGATTGTTGCTACAATTAGTTCTTGCCAAAAAGAAGAAATGCTGAGGTATGGAGAAGCTAAGCAACTTGCTAAAGTCACACAGCTAGTCAAAGAAAAGCCAGGATTTGAACTTGGATAGTTGGAGTGCAGGGTCCTGAGCGAAAGCCCCTGTAACAACATTACACTCCCATTCCTGAGCAAAGACACAGAAATTCAACGGAAGCACTGTGAAAAGACTTCTTCAGTAAAATGACTAATTCTGGCAACTAGCCCAGAGAGGAGATGGGAAACCCATTTAGTTTTACTTCCATGACTGATACATATCTCAAAACTGAGTTTCATACTGGAAGATTTAAAACATTTTTAATTGCGAGGGCTGAGGAACTTAAAAAATATCAGACACTAACTAGCTGGAAATTCAGAATTTTAGCTACTTGGACATTTGAATTAAATTAATAGCTTCTCAACCCAGCCAACTGGTCCTTTGGGTGCTCTTGGTCTATTCTATAAGTGGCCAGAACAAAGAAAAGGTTTTCTTTTTTAAAGATGTATTTTATTGTTTGAGAGAGGATGAAAGAGAGAGAGAGAGAGAAAGAGAGAGAGAGAGAGAGAGAGAGCGAGAGAGAGAGAAAAGGAGAGACAGAGAGAAGAGGGAGGGCCCAGAGCAGTCTCCATAGTTGCACATCATTAGGTGGTTTCATTCCACACAGGTGGGCGGGGTCCGCGCAGGGCAGGAACTGAACTGGGGGTCTCTGCATGGGAAGCACACCCCAGTTCAGCATATGGGTCCACACGGGTTGGGCTGGGATTCCATCCTCGGTCCCTGGGGCTGCAAAGTGAGCGCTTAACCGGATGAGCCATCCAGCTTCCCCGTTTTTTCATTTATTTAATGGACAAATATTTAATATCAGCCTGTGCAGGACACTGTCCGTATTCATGAAGCACTTTAAAATGTTAATAGGCAAAATGATCTAGAAACTCAAAGTATCCATCCTCAGTATCTGTCAGAGTATTAACTTCATGAAGGGATGCTTCTTTGGTGATTACTATGAAAGCACATCGGTGCTGAATGAGTATCATTGCATTGTTGCACCTGGGCTTCGGCAGGCAGCCATAGGGGAGAAAGTCATTTCTTCTTGATCAGTCAAGAGAAACTGGAGAAATAGAGCAAATCGGCAGAGAAGGGACTACCTGCAGAGCTGACTATGGTAATGAAGGAGATCTGCATTTGGATGCGCAGCGTCAAGTCTGCCACGCCCACACGAAAAGGACAGTTTGCTATCCGTTCAGCTCCATTGTTTTAAAGGCTTAGGGAGGAAAGTAAGCAAATCGCATCCTTTGTTCATAAAAGCCAATGACCACTTTCAACTGTCAAAGGAGAGCGTCGGGCACAGGACGTTTTGAGTCATTTCCTGGAGCGTTCTGGAGTAAACGCTGACATAAGAAGTGGCTACCGCATCCCTCTCTGTGGGAAGAGGGTATAAAAATAAAATTGAACCCCCTTCCTGGGAAGAGGGCATGAAAGAGATGGGACAAGGAAACAAAGAGGCTCAGGCAGGCCATAGGTGGGACATTAGGCGTAGGGAAGGGTGGTGTGAGGAGATTGCAAGCCGTGAACGGCCCCGCCTTCTGTGTGGCTGACTCCCGCGCTCCGTGGGGACCCGGCCAGTGGCCCCTGCTCTTGCTGCCTCGCGTGCATGATCACAGTCTGTCATCACTCAGCTGCGGCAATGTGAGTTCTGGGAGCCCCTTCTCTGAACTGCTGATGGGGACAAGATGGCCTGGCCTCGGGCCAAGGTCCTTGGCTCTCTGGCTCTTGTCCCCAAACACATCTGTCTTTCTCGGGGACATTGACAGGGGACACGAACTGTCCTCCACCTCCTTAAGCTCTCTACTTTGTCAAAACACAAACACAGCTCCACATGCCCGGGATTATCTTTGAAGCTCCGGGGGCGTGTGTGGCTGTTAGGTGACCGACCTGGGGCTTTGGCCTCCGGCAAATGGACAGCTCTGTTCCAGAGGCCCTGTTTGCTCTCCAGTGTCAACATTGGCAAAGGGCGGGGGATCAATGGGAGTCTAGCTGATCCAATTCGTCTTTGGAGGGAAGAGAATCAAGGACCATGTCGACACCAGTGTAACCTCTTGGACAAGGCAATTTGTTCAATAGGGTGGAGTCCCCTGGGCATGTAAGCTTTGCACTGAATACCTCCTAAGGCATCGCGTGGCCCAGCCAGAGCCTTGTGTGAGAACACCGTCTGTGCTGCTGGACACCACGAGAAGAGAAAGCTACCGAGGGCCCTACTTGGACATCCTTGGGCCTTGGAAGGTCTTTGGCTTGTTTTGCCTCACTCTACAGAAGTGGCAGAATTCCCAAGGTTAGCCAGCAATGCCCAGGATGATACCAGAGAATTCTATCTTCCCACAGTTATCCCCCAATAAATGTGAATGTACTAAGGGAATGCGCACACAATGCTGGCCTCCGGATGGGATGATCAACTGTTCTAGGAGGCGTTTCTTGTTCTCGGTTTCCACTCTTCCTTTCTTGCCTTACTGGGCAAAGTCCACGGGATAAGGCATTGAGTTGGTCAGTGTACTTGGTAAGGACAATGCTTATCCACAATGACCAAGACGTGCACGGTGCTCAAAACGCCCCCAGGGGTGCGTGGCTGCAAACAGCTCCCCCCCACCCTCAGTGCTAAACACCTGGCTTGTAGCAGGTGCATGACCTAGTTTCTAAATGCAACAAAAACACTGTAGAGACTGTCCGGGGGAGAGTTATGATGGAAATCCACTGAAACGCAGCCACCTGAAGGAATAATGGGACATGTGGAGGGTGTCTGTGCATGAGAAAGAGAGAGAAGGGGGAGGGCCCAGAGCTCCATAGTTGTGCATCATTAGCTGTGATGTGGTTTCATTCCACACAGGTGGGTGTGGGGCTACATGGGGTGGAAACTGAACCGGGGGCCTCCTGCATGGGAGGTGGGAACCTTTATTGCCACCCCAGCGGCCACTAGCTGCCCCTCAGTTCAGCATATGGGTGTGTACAGGTCGGGGCTGGGACTCTATTCCCCAGCCTTGTGGTTGCAAGGCCAGCGCTCAATCTGTTGAGCTTTCCCAGCCTCCCGATGTCCTGTTTCTTAACGGGACACAAACCAATCATCCTGCTCTGTTTCCAACAGCACATATGGTCAGCCTCCTGATTCCTTGAGTTGAGCCTAGCGAGACCAGACTGACCAGATGTACCATTGGAAATGGAACAGTAGCCTTGTTTTCTGTCCTGTTCCGAGTGGGACGCCTGGTCAGGCCACTGGTAGAAGGAGGAGGAGTTGAAAATGACTATGAGATTCCAGGCAGTAAAAGTAGGACCAACCTGTGAATGTGCCAAGAAAATGGGTTTTATTCAGCTGCCATAGAGAACTTTTCAGCCATTGGAGCTGTTCAAACATAGATACTGTTCCCTTCAAACGCAGACAGACTCCAGACTGCCGATAGCGAAGACGAAGCAGGCCCACGTGACCAGGGGCACTTGTTGGGTGGAAGGTTGTGTGCTGTGGCCTTGAGTGCACGCCTAGCACTTAAGACCCTTTGACTCTGTGAAGCAAAGAGAAGTCTACAAATGCACGTTCTCCTCCTCCACTGGGACTTCCGATTCCCTGGAGGCTGCGCAGGGTCATGGCCACGCTGCCACGTGGCTATGTCCCAGGTGTTTGTCTGGTCCTGACAAGCCCGGGAGGCCAGAAGACAGACACGAAAGAACTCACGCAGGAAATGAAAACAGTCCTTAATGCCGGGAAGCATTCTTTCTTCCCCCTTGCCGCCCCCTTCCGCATTTCCAATAATGTGTCAGGCACGCCTTCCGCTGTCACTATCCCTGTCACTCTGCTCAGGACTGGCTTCACTCACTGGCACGTGGATCTCTGAGAGAAAAAGGGATGACGGGCAGTTCTAACGAGGAGCCTGGGGAGTCATTATCTCGGAGCTGCCATGACGGCAGCTTCTAGTCCCAAGGCTCAGACAGCCTTTGACATTGCCTGTGACGTCTTCCCAAGATGACAGGCTCCCAACTCCCGGGGACGTCTCTGAACAGGAGCGTGCAGGCACCCCCATGCCGCTTCAAAGGGTTCACGTGCCGGGTGGAGAGCGATTCCTGCCATATTGTCTTCGTTCACTGTGAACGAGAACGACGAGTCTGTTTTGATAGGCGAACGGCCAGGTTGGTTTTCGGAAGCCACTTTCATAGGGACGCGTCGCATGTCAGTCTGAGCGGCCAAGATCTAGGCCTCCCGTCGAGTGCGCGGCGCTCATAGTCACTTTAATTAGAGGGCAGGGGCTGATTTTCATCCCAGTTCAATGGAGCGCAGTGAAGTTCAAAAGACCTCCCTGGGCCAGTCGGCAAAGGTACACATGGAGACAGCATCGGATGTCACGCTTCTAGGAGGCTGTGTCGTTGTGGCCTTGAACCTGAATGGGACGCGGTGAATCAGAACGCTCAGAACTCTTCAGCTGAACTGCCTTTTGCCTGTGCTCCCTGCCATTGAGATGAGGTGGCGGGAGATTTAGGAGCACGTCATTCTCCACACAAGCACAACTCCACATTTTGAGCCGCATCGTATCCTTTTAGAATCATCCTGCATTTCCGTCCATTCTCTCCCAGATTCTACCACATGGTGTATCAGCAGTATCGTCCATCTCTTTGTGGAAAATGAAGGACACCTTCCACCCCAGCCCTTCTCACCTTCCTGTCTGTCACCCGCTTCACTGTCTGTCCCATTCTGGCCCCACCAGCAACCCCTTCCTACGCCTCTAGCTCTTGACTCTGGAATTTGCTTCCATGTTGCTAAATATCAAGAAGCACCAATACAGGCATATTATCAGTTATAGACATTACCAGCTGACTTCCTGTTGCAATAATTGAAGATTTCACTGTTCCCACAGTCCCAGTTTTCATTCTCTCCATTTTCCCAATAGTTACTGTAATGTTTTAAGATTTATTTTACTGTTTTTGAGAGAAGGTAAGAGAGAAAATGAGAGGGGTGTGTGTGTGTGGGGGGGGAGGGGTAGAGCCATCTCCATAGTTGCACATCATTAGCTGTGACGTGGTTTCATTCCACACAGGTGGATGTGGGGCCACACAGGGCGGGAACTGAACTGGGGGCCTCCTCATGGGAGGCGAGAACCTTCGAGGCCGAGCTATCCCGGAGGTTACCAGCTGCGCTGCAGGTTAGCAAAATGGGGTTGCACTGGCCCAGCCTGGGAATCGAGCCTTGGACCTCGTGATTGGGAGGCAAGCTCTCAGTGGCTGAGTAGCCCAGCCTCCCCTAGTTACTGTAATGTTTGAAACCGTTGATGACAGAAACACTGACCATTGTTCACTGTTAAGCCAACGAGTATGTCATTCTGACATGTCCTCGCAAGAAACAAAATCACAAAACCTCTTTGTGTTTCTTCATAGAAGTGAATTCAATAAGCATGGGTCATTTAAATGGTCTGTATAAGAAGGTGTCACTTACCTCCTTTGTTCCATTTTTGAGAATCACAACAAAGAAAGAAAGTAAGCTGGAAATGACTATTGTTACCGAACTCTAGACTATAAGTGCACATTGAATAATGAATGTGGTGGATATTAATCTGGTTAAAAAAAAGACGTGATGACATTGGGGGTTCGATTAAACACCAAGCCCGAAGCTTCGCCCCCGCCCCCACTCTGCACCTGCAGGGGTGGTGAGTGACAGTGATGGCCTGCAGGACCCTAGTGAGTCAGCACTTGCCTCCACAGTCCTCCTTCCCTTCTGACATAGGCCACACCTGTGGCTCCATGTGGCTTTGTGAAGACATACATCATCACAGCTGGTCTACACTGTCGATTTAATCTGACAAAACTTGATTCAGCACCCGTTCTGTGCCAGACCCTGGCTGGAAAGACAGAGACAAATAAGTTATCTAGGGGACCTATGTGTGGGATGGCTACAGTGACCAAGACATCCCATGATCGAAAGAAAAAGCCACGGGGTGGGGTGGGGGTGTGCAGAGAAGGGAAGACTCAATTAGGAACATGTTGATTCAAACAGGGGATGGGTGGGGTAGGATTTGGTGAGGGCACCCTAATTGTCAGAGAAACTGGGTGCAGAACAACTCAATGAACCAGGGCCAAGGGTTTCCAACCAAGAGAGATTTAATTTAATGAAAGTCAAAGTCAAAGCAAATAAGGAGGGATGCCAGGATAGCTCAGTGGTTGAGGGCTTGCCTCCCAGTTTTGGGGTCTGGGGTTCGATTCCCAGCCCTGCCCTGTACAACCCCATAGGCTGAATTGCGGTGCAACTGGTAACCACTGGGATGGCTCAGCAGTGAAGGTTCTCGCCTCCCATGCGGAAGGTCCCCAGCTTGGTTCCTGCCCCGCGTCCACCGGTGTGGAATGAAACCATGTCACAACTAATGAAACAGAAACTGCTGAATAAAAGCCCTCAGGGTTGGGATTACCAAGTACCTGAATCCCTCATGTGTCTAGCATTATAAGTTTATAAATCGTTTCTTCTTACAGTTATTGCATTTAATTTGGGCAGCAGCCACTGAGGAGGGTGTAATTATCACCATTTTACAGATGATGAAGTGGGGGCCACTGGTGTAAATGCCCCCCCCCCCACCTTAGAGTTACCTGTCTAGTTAGGCTCTGACCTTGAAGTCACGGCTCTTGATGTTTCTGAGATGCTTAAGGGAGAGGACACAGTGATGGAGAGAGAGTGTCCCTGCATTCTGCAGCAGCATCTGACGCTGCGTGGCACGCCGGCTTCATTGGGACACCTGATACCACGTATCTGCTTCTGACTTTTCTAGGATTCAAGGAAAATCACCCGAAGGGAGCTAATTGCCTTCGCTTTTAATTACCTCCTCTTTTCAAGGGCAATGGGTTAATTATCGAGACACTAACCACATGTTCGACTCCCTACCCATCCACTCTGTGTTGATGGTACTCATCTGTCCCAGAACACCGCTAAAATCATCGTCTCTGATCAGCTGGCTCCATAGAAATAGTCAGGGAGCGTAAGGCATGAAGCTGCCCAATTGCGTATTAAAGAAAAAAAATATGTTCGAACTGTAAAATTACTTAGCAAAAAAAACAAAAAACAAAACCTTAATTAAAACTCCATCAGAAGCCAGCGCAGAACTACACTTAAAACCTCCAGAGGTAGCCATTTAAAGAGCTGGAAAATACCACACTTCTGGTACCAAATAAAACTCTTCATATTTACTCTGCAGGGTGGACCAGCGCTTTTGAAAGTTTGGTTTCTTAAGGGCAGTAAAGAGAGGCCCAAGCAACCCCACATTGGCTTCAGGTCAATGCGCACAGGATTCCGTTTGCCAGACATGCTGCTCCGTGTGACTCAGGAGGCTGAAGAGATGAGGATCGGTGGCCCCCACGTTCAAAGTCTGAGACTCAGAGGGCGGGTTCTAAACTCCACTTCAAATCAAGTGCTAATCATTCCGACTCAGGCAAATCCCCCTTGAGTTATAACGCAGTCAGGGGAGTGGCTCTCACGCCTTAGCATCCGTGTACCCTGTAGGGTGTGTGAAAACACAGATGGCTGGGGTCCCCGGAGTCTCTGATTCATGAGAATGAGGAGGAGCCTAGGAATGTGTGGGTCTGACAAGTTCCCAGGCGTTTCTGACGCCGGAGGTCCCAGAACAACAACTCCAAACACACCGATTTCACTTAATGAAGAGAGTTTGTGCCCCAGGGAGGTTCCTCCTCAGGCCAGACTCTGCCATGGCCAGGCAGCTCAAACGACATGCTATTCAAGAACGACTGGGTCAGACAAGAAATGGAAGAAGAGATCACAAAACACATAGACACACATGAGAATGGAAACATGTCGACTCCAAATGACGGGCATGCAGGGAAAGCAGGGTGAAGAGGGAAACGGAAACTATCTAATTGTTACCAATCAATGTCACCCCAATAAATTTAACAATTAAAAAAAAGAGGGAAACTGATACCATTACAGGCCTATCTCACAAAACTAGAGAAACCCCAGATAAACAACCTAATATTACATCTTAAAGGAACTAGGAAGAGAACAACAAATACAACTCAATTCCAACTTTATTCCATGCCCAACTTCTGGCTTCTTTTTATTCTTTTTCTTTTTTTCCCCATCAGGGACCTACCATTTTGGCTGTATTATTCTCAGTGTCCAGTTAGGGTGGTTTGAGCTGTAAATAACACACAAGCAAAGTCAAGTTGCTTAAAGAAGTTATTCAATAGACTGGTGTGTGGTCAACACAATGGACTAGCCCACAAAGGTGAAGTTCAGGTGTTGGGGGCCGTCACTGTTGGTTGGCCAGTGGCCTGATGATGTTTTCAAGGACCTATGGGCTTCCCTTCTGTTTCTCTGCTCTGCAAGTCACAGTTGGAACTTCATCTCAAGACGGAACTTTATCTCCTTGGTGGCTTCAGGGTGGCTGCTAGGATCAATCAACTGTACAAGTTGCTTGTGCATGTCCTTTGGGAGAAAAAGTGACTTCCTGTGTCTGCCTTCAGAACAAAATGAAAGTTTCCCACAAGTCCCTGGCAGGTCATTATGTCTCCTTGTCTAGAATTATGTCACATGGTCATTGACACTCACTGTCAAGGGGGATGAATTTGCCTTTAGCCCAGTTAGACCACTCCTAGAGTTAAGGGTGACATCCAATTCCCCTGAGACCCATGGTACACATGATACAGACGTTTTCTTGGGAAGGAGGAAGGGAGAATTATGGGTGCTGGGTAGCAATCAACAGTGTCCACTACCCTGTCTCAGCAGCTCTGAGAGTAGATGGCTTCAGAAAACTAGAAAGCCGTGGAGGGGAAAATTGTATTTTTTTGAAAGACATGAGGTTTTCCAAGGTAAGATGTAATCAAGTTCCCAGGACAGTGGGAAAAGTGGAGACAATGTGGTACACGTGGATTTGAAACTCAACTATGCCAACTTCTAAGAGTGAAGCTGTAATTCACCTGTTTGTGCTTTAGTTATCTCATCTTTAAAATGAGGATAATACAGAGGTTTCAGGGTGCCAAGACTGCAAACATGGGTGCAGAGGCACTGGGGTCCTATAACAGTGGCCCAATCAGTTGGAACTGCTACTATTCATAATAAGAACTGATTCAATGGCAGACAGTCCATCTGATCTTGTGTTGCTGATTCTTTTCTTCTGTCCCCTTTTGCTTTACTTTGTCTCTCTTCTTGACTGTTTTGAAGTCCCATCGTTGGACTAATACTTCCTTATGTATTCTTTTCTCAGTCGTGTGTGTGTGTGTGTGTGTGTGTGTGTGTGTGTGCGCATGCGCGCGCGCATAGATCTAGAAGAGCCATCAGCAAAGTTCACATGATCTGCATCAAGGAGAAGAGCCAAAGTCTGGGAATTTTCAAAATGTTCAGTGTGATATAGAGATCTTTGGCAAAATTATGTATCCGATGATGAAACACATTTGAACATGGAGAATTGTAAGGTACCCAGGGATGATTAGACACCAACAAGCTTCCTTTAGGAAGAGGCCAAACAAATGACCTTGGATTTCTTGTTGGATACAATTACCACATTGATACGTGTGAAGGCATGTTCATTATAGCATCACTGTCAAGGCTCAGAAGGACCGGGCTCTCACCCTTATACGATGGTTGGCATGCTCGCTGCCCATTCTTCATCACCACCTGTGCTCCTGTGGTCCTTCTGAGAGCACAGCCCACCCAATGGGGCTGCTTTGTAGCCTCTCTCCCATCTGTCAGCTCATCTTTGCCTTTAGTCTTCCTACTCTTCACTTCCCAAGTACCCCCTCCCAAGCCTTCACCCCACCATGTTTGCCCCTTCAGCTCCATCTCTCTTTAAACCCCACCCCCCATATTATCTCAGCAACTAGATCAGTTTCTCCTGTGGTCTCGCTAGTTACTCACCCCCAATGCTTCCATCAGACCCCACTGTTTCATCCTCAAAGTCACTTCACTGATCCACGTATTATGATTCTCAGACTTCTTATCCAGTTTCCTCTTTTGTTGGTAGGTGGGCTGTTCCTAAGCATGTCCCACTCTCACTTAGCTATTTCTCTAAACCCTTGAGGTGATAAAGGACAGACCCATGTCACTGTCTATATGCTGGTCATTCCTGGCTTGGTCTTCGAGCTTGGGGTGAATGTATTTTCTCTCTGCGGTCATGGCTCTTCTGCTGTTTGCCCTTTCCCCTTCCTTGTTTTAACCAGTAGTTTCCTTTACAAAACATCTCTATTATGTAAAAAACGGCCATTTAAAGAACGCTATTAAATATTAATAGCTAGTAGTACAGGTGGTCTGTGGGCTTGGCATACACTGTGAAGGGAATGCCACGCCGGCCAAAGTTGGGAGCGGAGCCATCATATAAAATGACTAAGTAGCCCGAGAAGACATTTTGGAAAGATGGTAAATTACCAGTTGGAGGACTAACTTGTTAAGTGGTCTCAGGCTGTTAAAAGCTCTGGGTCAGTCTCAAAGAAGGCACTTAATTTCGTGTCTGGAAAACTTATTTTTCATCCTATTCTTGGTGGTATAAAATGTCTATCAACTGGCGCTAAACACACACACACACACACACACACACACACACACACACACACACACACACACACACACACACACACACACACACACACACACACACACACCCACACACACACACCCCCAC
>PVKE010041631.1:0-14084 GCA_004027555.1 Craseonycteris thonglongyai | reverse complement strand
CTTCAGTGCATAGTTATTTCTATTTTACTTTTTGACAGATAGAGAGAGAGACAGAGACAGAGACAGCTAGAGAACCGAACTGTGGGAACTCCCCAGTTCAGCACGTGGGTCCTGCCTGGGCCGGAGCCGGGATTCGATCCTCGGTCCTCATGGCCTCAAAGCGAGCGCTCAACCCGCTGAGCCGTCCCGGCTTTCCCTGACAAGGATTTTAAAGAAGTCATCATAAAAAGTCTTCAACAAGCAATTTAGAATTCTCTGGAAACAAACGAATTGAAGAAAAGTCTAATCTAGCTGTCAGCTGATAAGTCATTAAGAGTAATTTTTCATAATAGATCATTATATGATTTTCTGGCACATAGATCATTATATGGTTTTTGGATGAAGTTCAAATAATTAAGTAACACTGCTTTAATAAAATTTCTTCCATTTCCATTTAGTTGTTTATGTGAACAGATTTTCTCAGAGCTTACACACTTAAAGGGAAAAAGCAAAAATAGAATTAGTGCTAAACAGTTTTTCATTTATGCATTGAAAAATGTTTATTCTTAAATAATGAAACTAATTAGGAAAAAAAAAATGAAGCCTCTTCCATCTTATTAGAAGGTTCAATTCTATAAATATTTGTGTTTATGTTTAATAATCAAACTTAAAAATATATTACATTGTTTTGATCAGCTGTGTACTAATAGATATTATAATGAAAATTCAATTCTGAATAACTTTTAGCACATAGGCAGAAAAGATTATTTCATTGCATAAACATATTGTTATAAAAAACTGTAATATAGTAAAAAAATAAACTATTTTCAAGCATAAAATATAGTAGTGTGTTGTATGAAAGAACTGGAATGGATACATGTGTTCAAAGAGAAAATGGTGTGAAACTTCTGTTTGGTAAAAATGATATTTCTTCCTTCAAGAAATAATGCTGGATATCAAATTGCTACATATTTAGATTACACTGGACACATTTAAAAGTGTACTGAAACAGTTTTATTCAAAATTCATAATATTTTATAAATAACATTATCTGCAGCTTTTTAAATGACTTATAGAAAACTTCAGAAATCAAGTTGAAAAATATGAGGAAAGTAATAACTTCAAAAAGTTAGAAGAATGTGGAAATAAGTGTCTTGGGCACTAACCTTCAATTTATAAGTAAAAAGTAAAGGCATAGAAACTGTTTTACACAGAAGATGGGTCATGATAGGAAGATTATGTGTAAACCTACCTCATGGGAGAAAGATAGGGAGAAAAAGGAAGAAAAGAAGAAAGAAAAATAATTGAGAACCACTTATATACTGCTAAAAGTGCCAAGCATTATTCCAGGATATCATATAATCATCAGCATAACTTAATATGTAGGCACCACTGTAGCCTTAATTTTAAAGTTTAGAAAACTTTGACACAGAGTTAATTTATATAATTGGTAAGTAGTGGAGCTGATTTGAAACTTGGGCTATCTGACTCTGAAATCTGTGCTCTTAATCACTACTGTATGCACAGGGGATACAGGATTAAAAAAAATAGAAATTACATACTAGTGGGAAATATATAATAAATGAATGTAGTATATGAGTTTATGTAATAAATGTTAGAAAGAAAAATAAAGTAAGAATGTGTAAAGAAATGACTGAGAATGTTATTTTCGATGGTGAATCAGAAAAAAACTTTTTTCTTATGATAAACCTGAAGTGAAATAGCTAGCCTTGTGAAGATCTGCAGAAAACAACAACAACAACAAAACGGTAATTTCAAATATTTGTATCCCTTTCAAAAACATAAAAACATAATTCAGGAAAAAGAAATCATGTCACATGTGTTTCATTTTGGACATTTGTCCCTGAAATCTCACCTTTCATCACAAAGCCTTAAATTAAGTTATTGATTTTGAAACAATCCAATGGTATACCTAGCATTTGATGAACTTAATATTCTTCATCTTATGTTTACATACCAGCAATATAGAAACATATTTTACTATATTTCATTTAATAGGAAAAGAAAAAAGAAAGAAGAGAAACAGTTTTAATCATTATTTACAAAAAGTGGTCAAGAAATTAGTGGAACCCAAACTTATCAGAGAGGTGGGAGTAGTAGTGCACATATTTAGATTGTGTGACTTATTAGTATATGTACTGAATTTCAGCCTATTTGTGCCTGTGTTCATTCAGATATCACCAAAGAAGAGTGTCAAACATGGAGAAAACTCCAAGTATGGATAAGATTAAATTTATCTCTATTATTAATTTCCTCACAGAAGAAGGAAATACATCTCAAACCATTTTGGAAGAAATGTTAGCAGTTTATGGGGACTGTTGCCCTGGGGTATTCATAGTTTACAAGTGACAAAGCCTTTTCAAGCAAGGCAGAGTTGATTGAATATGACCTTTGTCTAGGTCACCCGGTTAAGGTCAGTTCCTCAGACATTGTCAAAAAAGTTGAACAATTTGTAGTGCAAGATACCAGATTGAATAAAGTGTAGCTTGCAGAAATGGTTGGAGTATCACCTACAACCATTTTGAATATTCTCCATCAGCATATAAGTTTGTCAAAAGTCAGTGCAAGATGGGTACTGAGAATACTTACGCTGCTTCAAAAATAGAGCACGTTTTAGTATTCACAACAGTTTTTGGACCTCTGCAGAGACAATAAAAATGAGGTGTTTTGTTTTTTTAGGTTTTATTTACTTATTTATTAATTTTTTGACAGAGAGAGAGAAAGAACTGAACTGGGGGCACTCCCCAGTTCAGGATATGGTTTCGCATGGGCCAGGGCTGGGATTTGATCCTCTGTCCCTGGAGTTGCAAAGTGAGCGCTTAACCCACTGAGCCATCCCGGCTTCCCCAAGATGAGGTTTTAAACCAGATTGTCTCTAGTGATGAAACTTGGGTTCATCATGATGAGTCTTAGTCAAAATAGGAGTCCATGCAGTGGCATGAAAAGGGCATGTATCCCCTAAGAAGTTCAAGGTATCACAAGGGTCTGAAAAACTCCTGACTCCTGTTTTGGGGATATGGTAAGGTGACAAGACGTCCCGATTGGTGGGACAGTCCCGATTTTTAACAATTTGTCCCACATCCCGCGGCGTTTTAAAAAAGTCCCGACTTTTGGAAAGAATGCACGACAAGCTAGGGAACGGAGGGAGATAGACCAAATTTTTAATCAAGAACCCCCTCCACCCCCGGTCAATAGTATCCCGCTTTACCAATGTTAAAATCTGGTCACCTTAGATATGGGGGGGTATCCTGCTGATCAATTATAAGGACGTGTCACAATAACTTTTAGAGTAGTACAATTTCAGTCTGCTGAAACAGGCAAATGAATCTGTGAAGGACAAAAGAAGAGGAAAATGAACCAAAGGGGTGCTGCTTTTGCATGACAATGTGCCCATGCACCAGAGCACTGTTGCATTGACTGCTCCTCAAGACTGTGGCTTCCAAATGTTAAACTGCCAACCCTAAAGTCCAGATCTGGCTCTGTCTGATTATTATTTGTTTCTAAATTCAATATGAAAAAGCAAACAAACAAACAAAAACAGCTTTGAGGGAAGAAATTTTCAGACGAAATAAAAAATTTCAGCATATTTTGAGGCCAAACACAAAACTTTTTTTTTTTTTTTTGAGTGTATATTTAAACTTGTTGAACAATCTGAAAAGTGTATTAGGGTTAAGGGTGAACATATTGAAAAGAAAACTAATAGTTCTTTTTTTAGCTTTCTTCCCCCTTTATTACACCAATTTCTTGATTACTCCTGTAGAAAGGTAATAAATCTCTAAATTCAGAATTTCCACTGTTGTAATAATAATTTTAATCATGCTATAATGAAATTGTGGAAAAATGAACTCTACAAAATATCTGAAAAATAAATTAAGTGTATTATAGGACATAATGTTTTTGCCTATATATTCATTTTTTGATATTTTGGTTTTTCTGAGTTTTTATAATATTAAACTATTATTAAAATACTAATTTGCAAGTTTTTAATGTTTTGTATTTTTTTAAGATTTATTTTATTGTTTTTACAGAGAGAGAGAGACAGAGACAGAAAGAAGGGGGAGGGCCCAGAGCAGTCTCCATAATTGTACATCATCAGTTTTTTGACATAATTTCATTCCACACAGGTTGGATGCAGGTCATGGAAGGCAGGATCTAAACTGGGAGCCTCCCACTCAGAAAGCTTCCCCTAGCAGGAACCAGACTGGGAGCCTCCCGTGTGGGATGCACACCCGAGTTCAGCATATGGATCCACATGGACGGGGGCTGAGATTTGATCCACAGACCTCAGGCTGCAAAGCAAGTGCTCAACCCTCTGAACCATCTCGGCAACCCCTCTCTTAAGTATTTTTTGTGAATTAGTAAATTTTGAAATTTTGGCCTCTTGAAAATATCTTATTTAATATTGTTCATTACAAAAACAAGAAAACAAGTCAAAAAGCATTTATAGATATTTTTTGTTAGTATGCTGTATAATTAATAAAATGGTAACATACATTGATTCTTATTGATTGTTACTATTAACCGACCCCATCACTGGAGTCTGTCTGCCTGTGTACATGACCCAGTAGAGAAATGTACCTGTATGAGCTGAAGTTTGCTGTGTAGAGAGGAGGTTTATCAGCAAACTGGCCAATCTGGAGTGTGTGCATGCTAATGCTCTGAAAGATTCTACTCCCTTATGGCATTTAGTTTGCAGATTATACAATGCAAAATCACAAGCCATGAGTTAGGGGTTTGGAGCTGATGGGTCAGAGGTGAAGTAAGGGTAATAAAATATTTCTATAGGGCTTGAGGAGAGTTCTTAGGTATTTTCTAAAATCCTTCTGTTTGGTCTCATGGAAAAGTTGGCAGGGGGTTATATCCCCTTAAGGCACAGGAGCTAAAACAGAATTTAGGTCAAGATATTATCTTTAACCCTCCAGAGATCCAGACCTGTGACCATCAGTCAGGTCAGGTTCTTGTCCTCTGCTGTCTTACCCTCAGGGGTTGCTGATTGCCTAGGGAAATGGCTTTGTCTGTGAGAGAGTGTAGAGAGAAAGAGACAATTTCTAGAGCTAGGATTCAAAGCTAGATTTGTTCAAAGTCATAAGGACACTTGGTTTCATTACTGAAATATAAATAATAACACAGCTTAATCTGTAATTGCCTTCATGCTTTTAGTAAAGGCTTGGAGGAGTGAAATATAAATATCGAGGTCTTCCAGAAAAAATAAGAGATTCAAAATTGCAAAATTATTTTTGTTTATTTGTTTTGTGTTCTAAGCTGTCTTTTTTCCCCAAATTTACCTAAAAACATGAAAAACAACAATAAGCATATTAGCAGCTAATACCTAAGAAGTTGTCACTGGTTCATTTACAGGTATTTAATTCCAAAATATGTTTAGTTTTCCACACATAGTTTTGACAGAAATAAATAATGTTCTCTACTCGTGAAGTCAAGGGTTGTATACCCTAGATGTCTGAGTTTAGAGGTGCTTGAGAGGACAGTAAATAGGTCACTGTTTTCAAAGACCCAGTCTACTTGAGGGCAATATATTAGGCTTTCTCAAAGGAGGGATTAGAAGCAGATGATTATCATAAAAGAGAGAGTGTGACTTTTCAGAGGGAATCTGTCCGAAACTGAGAAGGACAGAGGCATAGGTTCCCAGGTGATAGAACCTGAGAACTCTTGAATTGTTTGCAGTGGACATGGCAAAGTCCATAAACAGAGTCTGCTTGTGTATCTAGTGGACAGCCCATTAACTATAGCAACCTTAGCGCTGCCACCTCCAACCACAATCCTCAAAGTGCTACAGCGCATGGCTGAGCATATTTGTCCTTGTGAGTAATTTTAGAATTACCAGTATTTTAGTGAGAGTAGCCAATCAATATTTCTTTTCAGTGAGTTTAGGGATTTTGAAATCATCATCATTCTTTAGCTGTTACTTTTTTTCATTTAATCTTATGTCTTTCTTTTATTTATTTCTTTTTAGCCGTACCTTCTAAACATACACCCTAAAGAAAAACTGTTGTATCTTGACCTCATGATGTGACATAATTATTAATTGTTTGTCTTATTGATTCACATTAGATGTTGTCTTTCATTAAGAATATTCTACATCAAAGAATTTTGATTTTTGCTTTTTTCCATGAGTTCTGAAATCATCAAAGTTACTGTTTGTTTAATGTTTTAGATATATACTTGAAAGAAAGCCCCGAGAGTACCAAACTAATGCTAACTCAGCTCTATAGTTTGCAAAGGCATGTAACATTTTGTAAAGTTTGTAAAGGTATGTATATCATCAGAGATGCTGTTTTAGCTCCAGTCTTGAATTTGCTTGTTTAAAGTCTTATCTAAAAACATTTTATTTTTTGTTTCCTCAAGGACACTTTTGAAATTCATTCAAATTAATGCTGATAAACAGATTATCAGAAAAGGATAACAGATATCTGCTTTGACAGCTCAGCGATAGATATATGATAGCAAAGTAGCCTAGGAATTTGAGAAAATGAAATATATTTCCAAGCACATTACTGTTCAAATGTATGCAGTTTGTGTTGAGGATAAAATAAGATAAAATATGAGGAAAATACAAATCTACACAGCAGATTTCCTATAATACAGATTTGTCTATTAGATTCTCCACAATTTGTAACCTGTTTTACTTCTTTCGGTGTTAAGCATTCTTGCATAGTATTGCAATATTGTCTATGTTTTGTCCCAGTTGTATAGTAATGTCCATCATCTAGCTTTAGCTGTTAAAATCATACAGCTGTAAAGACTTGTCCTTGTTTCTGTTAGACAGCTTTTCATTTCTGTATTGAGTATCTTTATCTTTGGATTCCACATTTTGTTTTATTTTTATTAAATATTTTAGGGTGACGTTGGTTAGTAAAATTATATAAATTTCAAGTGTGCAATTCTATAATATATCATCTACATATTGCATTGTGTGTTCACCAACCAGAGTCAGTTTTCCTTCTATCACCATATATTTGAAACCTTTTCTCCCTCCTCTACTACTCCCATTCCCACTTATCTTCTGCTAACCACTAAATTGTTGTCTGTGTCTGTGAGTTTTTGTTTCTTTGTCTTATTCCTTTGTTGTTTTCAGTTTTATATTTCACATGTGAGTGAAGTCATATGGTTCTTGATTTTTTTTCAGTTCAACTTATTTTGCTTAGTATGATAATCTCAAGATTCATCCATGCTGTCACAAATGGCAATATCTTAAGTACTGTAGAAGATATGTCATTTCTTCCTTTAAGGCTGCTTTGTAATAAGTATAAGAATCAGAAAGATAGGCATTCAAATATGACAATAGTAGTATTAATGTTTTCATCACTCAAAATGTTCTTTAGTAGTTGAAACTTAAACTATTTAATGTCATTTAATAGTGACCAAAATGCATTGTGCTCTTAGAGAGAGAGAGAGAGAGAGAGAGAGAGAGAGAGAGAGAGAGATAAGAATCCAAATTTCTAATTTTCAAAAATGTAAAACCTAGACATAATGTTGTTAAATAACTGACTATAATCACACACAGTTAAATTTACCAAATACCATCTCAGACCCTCATCTTCTCATGTAATATCTTGTCTTTCATAGAATGATTCACTTGCCTCCTTATAAATGCTTCAACATAATTATAAAAGTACAATTTTGACTATTCTGTTCAATATAAAGATGACATAATACAAATTTTCTATACTGACACCTGAATTTATTTTATAGTTTTCACACATAAGCTACTGCTGTTGAAGGATTTTTTTAAAGGCCCAGTTTCTATCTTCTAGGCATTTGAAAACACATTGAAATATTATGAAAAGTGAAATTGGTGATAGATGTGGTAGTCTGAGTAAAGGAAGGACCTTCCAAAGATACCGACATCTGCTCCCTGGACCTTTTGACTACATTCATTTATAGTGGCCCTCCTTTATCTGCAGGAGGTACATTCTAAAACTCCCAATGTATGCCAGAAACTGTGGACAAACTGAATGCTATATATACTGCTTGTTTTTTTTCTTATACATACATACCTATGATAAATGTTAATTTATAAATTAGGTATAGTAAGAGATTAACAAATAGAACAGTTATAACAATATGCTGTAGTAAAAGTTATGTCAATGTGGTCTCTCTCTCTCTCTCTCTCTCTCTCTCTCTCTCTCTCTCTCTCTCTCTCTCCCTCTCTCTCTCTCTCTTCTTTCTCCTTGATAACTGATTTGATAATCGAGATGGTTACTAAGTGGCTAATGGATGGGAATACTCTGGACAAAGAGATGATTCATGTTTTGGATGGGATACATCAGGTCACACAAAATTTTATCATATTACTCAGAACAGTGTACAATTTAAAACTTATCAATTGTTTATTTCTGAAATTATTCATTCAATATTTTATTTTAGGACAATGATTGTGGGTAACTGAAACCATGAAAAGTGAAAAAGCTGGTAAGGGGGGACCACTGTATGATGTAAAAGTGACTTTTTAGATGAATATACATTAGAATTTTGAAAAGGAGAGGATATACTGGATTGGCTAGGTGGACGCAATGATGGAATCATCTGTCCTTATAGTACTATAGCAGAGGAAGAGGCAATATAATGATGGAAGCAGAAATTGGAGTGATTTGCTCTGACAATGGAGCAAGACATCACATATCAAGGAATACAGGTAGCCACTAGAAGTAGAAAAAATGAAAAAGAAACATTTTTTTTCACTAGAGCCCATAGAAGGAAATAGCCACAAAGAACCCTTGACTTTATCCTAATAAAATGATTGTTGACTCTGACTTTCATGACTGTAAGAGAACACATTTGTGTTGCTTTGAGCTACTACATTGGTGACAATTTGTTACAGGAACAATACAAAACTAATATGGTATATTTACAACACTTTCAAAAGCAAAATGTCATTTGACAGTGGTGAATGAAGAGAGTGATTCGTTTAAGAAGATCCAAAGAATACAGATTGGAGGATACGGGGAGCTAGAATATGTGTATTTATCATCTGATTTATTAAACCTAACAAAAATAATGGTAAACAATAATTAAAAAAATACTATAAGCATCAAAAGACAAAATGAATGAGAGAGAAGATAACAGATTAGAAATACAAATAATGTGGAAAATGAAAAGCCAAAGATGAATGATAACTGTTTTAGCAACCTGAGAGAGTCAAAATGCAAAATAGGTATATTCATTTTCAGCCATTAATTAGTAATAGTGTTTGGGAATAATCTCCTTAAAGAACAAGAAAATCTAATAAATATAAGAAAGAGCTATCTTCAGGTATTACACAATGAAAGAATTTGAAAGAAGTTTTTCTGGAGAAGATGCTGCTTATAGATGATGATACTATAAATGCTATAGAAGTACTTTTGTAATTTCCCACTCCCATATTTTGCTATATAGTGTGTCTCCCATTCAAAGCTTTGAAGAATTTTTTTGTTTTGGTTGTTGTTCATTTTTGTAAGTCTAATATTATATCTAACATCAAGTAGGTAGTCAATGCATTTCTCACTTTTTTTTTTATTGTGGTAAAATATACCTGACATTTACCACCTTAAACATTTTTAAGTATGCATGCCCATGACAGTCAATACACTTATAATGATATATGAACATTTCTGACAACCATCTTTAAAAAATTTTATATTTTGTAAATCTGAAACTCTATACCCATTAAACAAAAACTCTCCACTCTTCCCTCACCCAACCACTAGCAACCACCATTCTACTATCTTCATGATTTTGAGTTCTCTCAGTACTTCACATAAGTCAAATCATATAGTGTCTGTGTTTTGGCTACTGGATTATTTCACTTAGCGTAGTATCTTCAAGGTTCATTTATTCTGTAGCATATATAGAAATTTATTTCCTTCTAAGGCCAATATGCAATTGTATGTATGTACCACACTTGCCTATTGTGAATAATGCTTCCGTGAACATGGATGTACAAATATTTTTTCTAGACCCTATTTTTAATTATTTTGGGTATATACTTGTAAGTAGAATTGCTGGATAATATGATAATTTTACTTTTAATTTCTGAGGAACTGCCATTTTGTTTTCCATGGTAGCTATACCAATTCACATTCCTGTCAGTAGTATACAAGGATTCCAATTCCTTTACATCTGAACAGCACTTGATATTTTCTAAGTTTTGATAGTAGAATTAATGAGCATGAGGTGGTATCTCACTGTAGTTTTGATTTGAATTTTTCTAATGATTAGTCCTATTGAGCATCTTACCCATTTTTTATTTGACTTAGAGAAATGTCTGTTCCAGCCCTTGGCCTATTTTGGAATCAGTTTTTTGTTGTTGTTGTTTTTTTTCTGTTTCTTTTTTCTTTCTTCCTTTCTTTCTTTTTCTTTTGTTATTGAGTTAGTTAATACATTTTTAATGAGTGAATAAAGATAAAGAGAATCCCTGAAGATTTAAAAGATTACTAGAAATGTATGTTGAAATGTAAATATTTGCAGTGATATTTGGTTTGGGGTCTTAAATGCTGAATATTGGTATGCCTGGGAGAGAAAAAGGCATTTGGGAAAGAGAGAGAACAACGTTCTAGAAGAGTAGGAAGTTTTAAGGAAGCTTCAAAATTTCCTAGAACAGCTAGTGTCACAGTGAGAAACCTCTAGATATCTGTTTATCTTAAGAGCTCTGTTAAGTTTTTTTTTCTCATACAACTAAGTTATACAATTTAGCTATGAGTAATTAAACTAGATGTATTTTTCTACTTTTTATTTATATTACCCATTTTACTGACTACACAAAAAAAAGACTTAGTAGATTCTGATAAAGGAAATGATATTTCAAATGAGTAAATGAAGTACATATATATATACACACACAAACTTTTTAGTTAACTTTTCCCCAGCTCTTGCCATTTCAGTTGTATTTGTGAAATGTATACATATTTTTTCCTTAATACCAACAAATATCACTAGCCCAAAGACATACTGAACTTTAACTCACTGTCTGGTTTTTATTGAAACTCCAACTTAAGCAGAGCCTTTTTATTGAAGTTTGTTTTCTTTCATGTCTGCCCCCATTATCCACCTCTTTAGCTAATAATCAGTGTTAATGCTGGGTATTAAGAAGGTATTTTATTCCAAAGAGTACACTGGATAGGATCTGTTACCCAGAACAACACGGTTCTCAGCCAGTAGTGATAGAAAGGCAAGAGGCTGATTTGGCTTACAGTTAAAAATAAAAAATATTTTCCAGTTTGAACGCTAAATAGTACTTTAATCCTATTGCTCAGAAGGCATTTATTTTGTGGTTATTACCTATGCCACACTTTTACTTGTTTTTCTATACCCTAATACAAGCCTCCCTTCCCATCATATTTCCTCAATTGGACTCCATGTACCAATATTGCCATTATTATAGCATTGTCATTATCACATTGATATTAAGTGGTCTTTAAAGATTTATTAGGTGGTTTCCTGGTTATCTGGATTTCTCACTTGAGTGTTTAAAAAAGAATTAGAAAAACTTGTTCCTAGTGGAGTTGAGTGTGACATGTCCTCAAATATAATTAATGTATATATTCATGTGAAGTAATAAGCTGAAAATTCATATATATTCTGATAATAGCCACAGACATTCTGTGAATATCATTGGATACAATGCTAGTATATTGATGTTTACTGAATGAAATATATATATTTGCAGAATCATCCACCATTCACTTTGATCTATTGGTATATTACCTGTTATAAAAAATAATCTATTGATTTCTTTGGTGTTGTTTCTTATTGCTTGAGAAAGGAATTACTCTATAATTGAACCAGGGCTATGTATATCATTTATCTTTATTGCATTCCACTTCTGATGGGCTAATATTTTCTTCATTACTTTTCACTTTAATAATGAATTTTTAAAATAAAGATATGCACAAATACACCCTTAGTACACTCTTTGTTGTCTCCGTGACATTGAAATTAAAGCGAGAAACAAATTGTTTAGCAATAGTCCAAAGTGACAGAGTGCTCTCAATAAAATTCCCCTTGATTAAGGCATAACAGTTTCTCTGCTCCATAATGGATGGTGACTATAAAACAGAGACACTATATCTGGAGAAGAGCAATATAAAATAATTGGCTCTGGGTCAACCTAAGTCACTTCATACCATCAACCTCTTCACATTTAGATACAAATTAAAATCTAATTTAGAGAGAGCTCAGATTTTAAAAAAGCACACTTAATTCCTTCAATTTGCAGAACTATTCCATTCCATTAAGCAACTAATTTCTACCTGTCAGATTTGGAATAAAAGTAGTCTCTCTCAGGAGGAAACTTTTCACTTGTACTAATTAGGTACGAGGAGCCTGTGACGACGCCTGTGCTTTGATAGCTGCTTGTGTTTAACTCTCCAAGCTTATGAACCCTTGGGCAAACTCAATTGAAGTGTCAGCTTCAATACTTGCCTGATAGGAAAGCTGAAATGAGGTTACACGTTTCATAATTAAATAACACAACTACATTAATTTTTATTAGAGAATCATGAAAGGTTACCTTATATAAAACCAAGAGCATAAATTCCTTTGTTGATCTATTATTTTAATAAGCTCCTGAAGAACATCTGAAGAGGTCTTGATTACAATTACCGGTAGGTAGAAGCCGGGAAAGTTCATGTGTTCAACAATATTAAAGTAATGACTAAAATTAGCAAGCAGGATAAACTGTAAGTGTTATGTCAAGATTTTCTCTTTGATATTATTCTTGACTTGTCCCATGATATTATTTTTTACTTGTGCAAGGTGGCCTGTTAGAGTGTGGAAGCCCTACACTGGTAGACAGAAGTCTTGGTTCCCAAGGCTCATCACTTATTAGCTGTGAGACCTGAGCCAAAGCACTTGACCTTACTAACCACTTAGAGTCATTATTTGGTAATTTATTTTTCTCAAATTCATCAGAGACTTAACATTTTATAGATGTATGTGGTTGAATGACTCTTCTCAAAAGCATTTTCATATTTATTAATTAATATGAAAGTTTTTATTACTTTAAAGCTGCATGTCATCATAAACTCTTTTTACCCAAACTGAATTATCAAACAAAAGCTGTTATTATTATTACTAAATCATTATTAGAAAGATTTTCTTTCTTTTTATTTTTTGTTTCCATTTTCATGAAATATCTTTTTTCATCCATTTACTTTCAGTCTGTTTGTGTCTGTTGACCTGAAGTGAGTCTCTTGTAGGCAGCTTATACATTTACCCACCATTATACTTTTGATTGATGCATTTAATCCATTTACATTTAAGGTAATTGTTGAAAGATATGTAGTTATTGCCATTTTATTATTCATATTTATTATTTTTTTTAAGTCTCTCTAACATTCCTTGTAATACTGGTTTGGTGGTGATGAGCCCCTTTATTTGGCTTTTTCTTGTCTGGAGAGCTCTTTATCTGTTGTTCAAATTTAAATGATAGCTTTGCTGAGTAATCTTGGTTGAAGGTCCTTACTTTTCACCATGCCAATCTTTTCAGGCCCCCAAAGTTTCTGTTTAGAAATCAATTGACAATCTTATGGAAGCTCCCTTGTAACTAATTACTTTTCTCTTGCTGTTTTTAAGATTCTTTATTTCTCTTTAACTTTTGACATTTTAATAATGGTGTATCTTAGTGTGGGCCTCTTTGGGTTCATTTTGTTGGGACTCTCTATACTTCTTGGGCTGGAATATCAACGTCCTTTGTCAGATTAAGAAACTTTACCATCATTATTTATTTAAATAGATTTTTAATTCCTTGCTCTCTTTTTTCTTTCTAATAATGTTATTATGAGAATGTTTGTATGCTTGATGTTGTCCCAGAAGGCCCCTTAAACTATCCTCATAATATTTATTTTATTTTTGCTATTCTTTTTTTTTTTTTTTTTTTTTTTTTTTTTTATATCTTTTCACATTTATAGAGAGAGAAATTATCTTTTTGTCTTCAGTGCATAGTTATTTCTATTTTACTTTTTTGACAGATAGAGAGAGAGACAGAGACAGAGACAGTTAGAGAACCGAACTGTGGGAACTCCCCAGTTCAGCACGTGGGTCCTGCCTGGGCCGGAGCCGGGATTCGATCCTCGGTCCTCATGGCCTCA
>PVKE010041630.1:0-14083 GCA_004027555.1 Craseonycteris thonglongyai | reverse complement strand
AAAAAAAAAAAAAAAAAAAAAAAGAAATAAGTTATGATTCTCCAAAGCATAAAAAAAAAAGAAAATGAAATGACAAGCCACAGAATGAGAAAAATATTTGCAAACCATATATCTGATAAGGGACTTGTATCAAGAACATATAAAGAACTCTAAAATTCAAGAATGAGACAACCCAACAAAAATGGGCAAAAAAATTGAACAAATAGTTTACTTCCCCAATAATATACATGGATGGTAAATAAGCACATAAAAGATGAAAAAAGAAAAAAATAGTAGATAATACATAGGTGATGAATTTGGCTAAAAGTTGCTGAAATGGAAGAAATCTTTCTCAATATATGTTGATATGTACATGTCTGGTATTCCCTTACAGTCTGGTTGTTATTATTATTATTTTTTTCACCCTAAAGATAAATTCTTTTTCTCATTTGGACCCCCATTTCCACCCTCAGCCTCATTTCACTATTTTCCATTCCATTTGCAAAGAAACCAGTACACAATTTCTTTTTTTCTTTTCTTTTCTTTGCTTTGTATTCTTTTTCTTTTTTTGTCTTTTGGAGGAGTTCTCAGTGTTTTCCCATTAAATCCAAACTTTGGATCTCATATTCTATACTTGTATTTCTTCCATCTTTTTACTTCTTCTAGGACTGGTAGTAAGCCTAAGAATATTATTAAGTTGGTATAAGTTTTCATTATGTGTTTTCTGTAAATAAGACCGTGGCAATATGCTAGGAGGAAGTGAAAGATATAATAGAATCTCTTGGATATACCCCCCAGTGATTACAATAGTAAAAAATAAACAAACAGAAAAAACCATGCCTCATCACTGCAAACCTTTTTAAAATTCTTAACACTTCCTAGGCAATGATCTAGGTTCCATGTCTTAAATGGCTGTGGTGACGTGAAAATCATGTTGAAATGAAGTTTCTAATTTTGCTGTAAGTATTTATGATTCCTAAGCAGTGACTTAACTCTGCCAGTCTCAGTTTTCTCATCTGTAAATTTGGGGAAATGGGCTAAACTGTAGATTTTTCACTTTTTTCGTGAGAAAAGTATTTTAAAATTAAAGTCTTCTTTGGTACTGCAATATATAAAACAAATGAAAACAAAATTTTCCCTGGCAAAGAGGGCAGAGAGTTCATTCAACCTCTTTGGGCCAGCCTCCCTGTCACCTGTCTCAGGGCGCTTTTGGTAGCGCCCTGGAACACACACAGCTTAAAGCACAATGGACTAGATGATTTCTGGAGTCTTTTTTGAAATTTGGGTTTCTAATCAGATATTGTCCACCATCTTGGCCTCTACAAAAGGTAGTGCTGAATAGGCACTGAATTGAACTAAACAGAACTGGGTTGAATTAAGCTAGCATCAGTTAGTATCTCCAATACTTCTCTGAACAAGCTTCTGTAAGAACAGAACGGAACATTCTTTATTTTTTACGTTCACCTGGTCTCTAGCAGTTTTCAAGACTAAAAACTCTATTGCTTATTTGGTCTCATTTATGTGACGTTAGAGGGTTTATATATTTGATAAGTTATTTAATGTTTATTTGGTCTCATTATTACACAAATATGTAGTTGATAGTAGTTAACAACAAATAAATGTGACTATTAATCAAATGTGGGACAAAAGGTTAGCAGATTTTAAAGAATGGCCAATAGCTTACTTAAATAGATGATAGATCATTGGATGAATATTTTAAATTAATTTTATTTATTTAATAATATTGTCTCAAAAATTGAATTAATTTTAATAGTTTAAGAATTACATAAGATTTCCAGAGATAGAAATGGTGCCTGAATAAAAAAAAATGTTTTTTTTTGTGGGGGGGGGGGTGCTAAATAAGATTTTAGTAGGTTAAATTTTTAAAGATTTAGAATAACTAAAAGTTATATTTACTACATGTTAATGAAAACTTATAAGAATACTGATTGTTGGAGAAGAAAAGCATTTCTTGGTGATGTGGAAAGAGTTTACTTTTCTCATTATTTTGAGTTTATATGTGCTGGAATGATATATTTTAAAAGATACTTATACTTTAAGAGAGTCATTAAATTTTTTTGAAGTTTAAATGCAAATATGCTTTTCTCCTCCCTCAATTGTAAGAAATGGATAATCAAAGAAATACAACAAAATTTTGTTTGGCTTTGGTAACTAGCATGGACAATTAAATTTGTACTACTAATTACCAAGATTCATATGAAGGCAAGTGATTTTTAACTTCATTCCCTATTGAAATCCCAAGCTATAACCAATTGCAAATCTGACTGAGTTTAATTTAATTCCCATTATCTTCCTTGCACATCTTCTGAAGTACTGTCCAAATAAAAAAGAGAGTAGTCATTAAAAAAAGTCTGTGAAAGAGAAGTCAATAAGTGGGAGTATAACTAATGAAGAAGTGATTCTATGGGCTCAAAAAGAAAATGGCTGAGACTGAATTGATCTTCTCCTGTAGTTAATTTGACTGGATTATCCCTAAGTGAATTTTTGTTGATTTATTTATTTTAATATTTCCAATGGATATAACCATTTCTAGGCCTTGTCTCTCAGAAGAAAATGCTACATATTAACTTTAGAGTTAAAACCCTGAGAAATCTGGATGTTTCCAGTTGTGGAATCCTTTTCTAAGCATTTGCGAGGACTGGTTGTGATGGTACCTGTCATGTAGGAATCCAGCAGTCACTATAACTATTAGAATAATTTCTTTTTTATAATGGTCAAAAAAGACACTATTGTTAGGACGTTAGAAAGAGTTTCAATATTGTACCATTGTTAATACATAAATATATATTTTTAAAGATTTATTTTTATTGTTTTTGACAGAGAGAGAGAGATAGAGAGACAGAGACAGAGAGAAGGGGGAGGGCCCAGAACAGTCTCCATAGTTGCACATCATTCGTTTTTCCACATAGTTTCATTCCACAGGTGGGCGCGAGGCTGCACAGGGCAGGAACTGGGCCAGGGTCTTCACCCCGGTGAGGACTGAACTGGGGGCACTCCCCAGTTCAGCATATGGGTCCACACAGGCCGGGGCCGAGATTCGATCCTCGGTCCCCGGGGCTGCAAAGTGAGCGCTTAACCCACTGAGCCATCCCGGCTTCCCCATAAATATTTATTTTTAATAAAAACACGTATTTGTATTTTGAATCAATGTCATAACATAAAACATCTTCTTGCTTGTTACTTTTATTTAGTCTCCATAATCTAAGACTAGGTGATACAAAATAATGGCTGGGTTTGTTCAATATCTTTGGATATAAAGTTGATGATCCTGACACTAAAGGTCTTGCATTGGAAATTTTGATTTGTCTTGTTTTGGTTTAATGTTAATGCTTCAAAATGCTAAATATACCTAGAGGCTATAATGAAGAGGTCTTTATAAACATGAACATAAAGAAATATTTACTGACCTTTGAGAGAACCTTTCTGCAACCCAGAAAAGGGCTGACTTTTAAGAATTCTATTTGAATTTCTACAGTCACTCTTGGAAGCCATTATGGTGCCTATATAGGCTGCTTCTCTGACCTTAGGCACATTCTGAGGCCACAAACCCATAAAAACAGGCAGACCCAAGTTAGGGATTGAGTTACCCAGACTGGCCCCAGGAGCACCACACTTTGCTAAGTCAGAAGTTAATGTGGACACATATTAGCTTTACTGCACCTTTTCCTGTTTCTACATTTTTTGGTTTCCAACAGTGGAATCACTACTCTTTGCTACCTACTTCTGCATCTATGAAAGCAATGACATTAAATGGTAAGAGAATATTTGTTAACTTATAATGTGTTTCATAAAGTAAGAAAGTACAAGTTTAGGCCTTGCTGAGATTGTAGAAGTTGTAGGTAAATACCTATAAAAACATGAAATAGAAAAATAGTTTTTACAACTTAAGTGGCCAAGGATTCATATATTTGACCATCTCTAGGTTGATGTGACTGAAATGATCATCCTAGAGTACAGGTATGCGATGGAAGAGTGGTTCCAGAAGTATCCTAGCCCTATGGAGATGATCAAATACGTGACTTAAACCTAATTATTTCCTTAAGTCTTATTTTTCCTGTTACAATGAGGGTTATGTTTTTAACATATATTTTTTTCCCCTGTTAAATTCTCAGTAGCCAAAAAGTGCCTGGCACATAGTATGTGCTTTGTAAACATTGGCTGAATTGTATCCATTTAATTTGTAGCCCTGTTCCAAGTACATGTGAGAAATTTAAATGTACTTATTGCTGGCAGTTGGATGGGAGACAGACTTTAATCATGAGACTCTTCCTGCAAGTTCTTTTCTGGGCAGCATAGTTAGGGAGGGAGGGCCCTGTTAGGCTTTTCAAGAACTTCATCACTGAGGGGCCACATCCATGTTTTATGGAAGCTTCATCTCTGTCTTTTCTTAGACAGATTTTCTTAGAAAACTTAAGTTTTAGCTTTTTATTTTAGATAAAAAAGAAAACCATGGTTTCTTTGGGATTAGAGTTTGCCTTTACCTGATACATTAAAGCAAGCTTGTCCAACCTGTGGCCCGTGGGCTGCATACAGCCCAGAACAGCTTTGAATGCAGCCCAACACAAATTTGTAAACTTTCTTAAAACATTATGAGATTTTTTCGTGATTAAAAAAAAATTTATCATCTATTCTTAAGGTATTTTATGTGTGACCTAAGACAATTCTTCTTCTTCAATGTGGCCCAGAGAAACCAAAAGATTTGCCATCTCTGCATTAAAGCTTTGGCCTCAGGTTGATCACTTACATATAGATAATAAACTACTACCTATTAGCAAAGTTACCACTTTCGTTGGAACAACATGGTAAAATACAAAATTTAAGCATATTAAATAAGTCTTATAGTACCTTCATTCTAATCTGCATCTCAAAATACAGATAATTAACACCTCATAAATTTGAAATATTTGGGAGCATACATTTGCTTAATGAATAAGAAATCAATGATTGATATGGGCACTAATTACTTTGGTGAAGGTAGTGTACTAAGCATTACTTGTCTTTTAGAGAGCTTGATATCTATATCTTAAGATAGCATAGCTGTCCTCAGGTGCTTATTCATGCAGGAAACATCTGGTGAGGGTTTTCTAGGAAGCAAGTACTCTGCTAGGAGCTGGATGTACAAAGTCTAATAAAACGCATTCCTTGCCCTGAGGGAATCTCAATCTAGGAGTAGAGAAAGGAAATTAGAGTACATGAATATTATGATAACAAGTGTAATTTAAGTACCTCGAAGAAGGGCAATAAAATAAGTCACTGGAGGGATATTTAGGGAAGTCCTCTCAAGTGAGTGTGCATTAGTTAGACAAAGAATAAGCCAAAGAGATCAATGGAAATTTGAAATAGAATAACTTCTTTGAACAAGGATGATAAAGTTAAATAGATCAGTGGGAGATAGTCCATTTTGGATCTGAGGTTATGCTGAGGCATGATATTCTAATGAGATGGGATGTTTTTAATGGGTTTTAAGGAAAGAAATGTCATAATTAGACTTGTAGTTTTGAAAAATCACTTTGAAACATTATGGAAAAAATGGGGGGGGGGCCCTGAAGATGGCAGCTGTAGTAAAAAAAAAAAAAAAAGGAGACCTCTTAGGAAGTGACCAGTTTTGAAGTCCAAATGAGACCTAGAAGACATAGAAATTGAATTTTTAAAAAGTTTATGTAGAGATACACAATTTTCATGACTTAGGATATGCTGGTCTTAATTAAGCAAATAGATACCCAGATATTTCTCCAGCAAAATGAGTTTTCTCAAGGACAACGAATAATTGCAATTTGGGATATGCAAGCTAATGGCAAACTACGTGTAAGTCCTGAGAAATAAAGGTGAGAATCTCTTCTATAGAGGAGGAAGTTGGGCAAGCTATTTATTATAAAGAGTTCTTCCTGTCCCTTTCCGCCATTAACGTAGGGTGTGAGAGCTCCCCCTTCTGGCCTCCCATCTTTATTTTATATGGGCTTTCTGTGTATTAATTTTTACAGCTTAAGAGATGTTTCAAATTGGGGGTCTATGATGAGTTAGATCAGGAGTATACAATCTTTTGACTTCCCTGGGCCACATTGGAAGAAGAAGAAGAATTGTCTTGGGCCACACATGAAATACACTAACACTGCTGATAGCTGATGAGCTAAAAAAGTACATAAATAAATAAAATCTAATAAAATCTCAAAAAAATATCTTATTATGTTTTAAGAAAGTTTATGAATTGTGTTGGGCCACATCCAAAGCCCTCCTGGGCCACATGAAGCCCATGGACTGTGGGTTGGACAAGCTTGAGTTAGATGGAGAAGCTTATGATAAATTGAAGGATTCTGGAATATGGGGGAGGAGATGAAAACTATGGATTTGATATACTGAATTGGAGGTGTCGATGGGGTATCAAGATGGAAACATCTAGTAGATGGTTAGATGCTTATATCTGGCATCTAAGGATGCTAAGTTGGAGATACAGATTTTAGTTTTCAGTGCGTTTTAAAGTGAGAGAGTACACTCCAGTGATACAAGGTATGGACTAAAAATGAATTTATTGGGAGTAACTACATTTCAGAGGAAATTGGAATAGTTAGAACCTGCAAAAAAAGGACAGAAAGAAGTGGTTATCGGTGTGTGAGGAACACCAAGATGGAAGATATCACAGAAGTCTAAGAGTCAAAACATTTCCAGAAGGAGGGTGTGGACTATGATGCACAATGCCTCCAGGGAAGCCAGAGATTGAAACAATGTCCATGGGAGGTGGGAAAATGGGTAATCATTGGTAACCTTAGATGAACCATTTCAGTGTGGTTATAGGTACTCAATTAAAATTATAATGAGGTTTGAAATGAATGAGAGGGAGAGTCAGTACACTTTCTATAAACTTACTGATATGTTGTGAGTGAGTGCCATTAGAAACTTTTAGAGACATCCACCTAATATGGGAGTTCAGAGAAGGTACTAGTGAGCAGTATCAATAACTTGATGTTACTAGAAAAGCAAGGAAGTTTTCAGAGAGATAACATTTGATTTGAATTTTAAAATAGAGGATTATAATTTTTATAGGAAGTAAAGTAAAGTAAAGGGAATATTGCAAGGATAGAGAATGACATTAACATGCCTTTGATGTGGAAAACATAATCTCAACTCTTGGCATGCTTCCAAATCACCTGAGAGCTTCTTAAAACACGCCTAGTATATCTGATTCAGTAGGTTGGGGGTGCGCCCCCAGAAATTTCATTTCTAACAGATTCCCCAGGTGATGCTGACATTGCTGATCTGTGGACCACACTTTGAGAACCAAGGACTTAGGAAAGTATTTGAGTGTAAATGACTTATGTGTAAAAGAGTGGTTGGAGTCTAGAAAAACTTGGAGTTCAGATGAGAGAGGAGCTAGAATATTTAGCTAAAGACCACTTCTTTTGTTCCTTAAAAAGTGGAAATAAAATGATTTAAACAATAATGTGATTCAAATTTTACTTTTAGAGATTTCACTTGTTAGTTCTAGGAAGGATTCATTCGTTCGTGCACATATGTATTTACAAATACTCATTAATTACTATGGAAATTATGGGGCTAGATAGGGAGAACTCTTAGGAGAGTATTACAGTAGTTTCTCTCTGAGTGGTGATAGAAACCACGGCAGTGACAGTGGCATTGACAACAATATGATGGGTTCAAGAGTTATTTTAAAGGAAAAAAGGATGAATCAAAGATAAATGTAGAGGTTTTTAACAGAATTGTTATGCCATTTAGAGAACATGAACATCATAAGCAGGAGCTGACTGCTTTGAGAGAATTCATTCTTTGAACTATGATATCACATAGAATTTCACTGGGGGCCAGTAAAATTCTTGAAGTACTTATGGGGTGTCCACATTAAAATGTCTCCAAGGTAATAACCGAGGGGAGAAATGAGGCCTTGTTTATAGATGAAGCCTTAAGAATGGAGGGATACTCATCATACTCCAGCTTACTCATCATGAGCTGGAAGAGCCTGAAATACGGTAGGTCATGGTGGTGTAGACCAAAGCTGTAGATTTCAGGAATAAAGCAGTTTCAAGTGTTGACAAGTTCTAGGATAAGGCCATGGGAGTGTGTGAATGAAATGGAATAAGACAAAAAGGCATTTAAATTGAGGAGGTCAAGGAATTCAATCTAGGTTTCTGGGTAATCTGCATAGACACTAAATTTACTCAGGAAGAAAGCTGAAGAGAAAGACTGAGTAAATTGTTCAAGTGTTCAAAGAACTCTGGAGAGTGACATGGCGGAGTAGAATATCACAAACTCATAGAAGTGTGAACATCATTTTTTTGTTTAAGAGAGAAGCAGGGGTAGAGGCAATTAGAACTGTCACTGTTCTTTCCCAGGATATTCCTCATTCCTCAAATGCTTGGAACACAGGGATCAGGAGAAAAAGCAGCCCTTATTTGAAAGGGTCACATGGGGTACAAGACTGAGAGTTCATGTGGATGACCTAACAATCAAAGGATGCTAGAGGAAGAGCATTTTGTGAACAGTCCATGGCTGAAAGTATAGAGGGAGATTCCTTGAAACAAGTTTCAGTGACAGAGTAGGCAAAAAGGGCAGGGGTGGGAGGATGAATTGGGGAGGATAAATCCAGTACTTAAATGAAGGATGAATGCAGAGATGGTGAGTGGAGCGACACTCATTTTGAGGGCCAATCTGATATAACCGGTTGTGGGAATTCAGACATGGGAATACATTTCAACTCATCTATCCATATCATTTTTTTCCTGCTAGGTCCACTGCAAAATTTCTCTTGTGATTTTCAAAAGGTACATGGTTACACCATTTCAAAAATGTATTTGTATTTAAATGTTAAGGTTTGGAGTTTTGCATAATGTCATTGCAACATCTATGAGAATATAGAGGATTAACAGTTCTTTCTAATTCAAGAGTTTTAGATAAGATTTAGAGACACAAAATTCTATAATTTGAATGCTTAATTATTTTTTCATCATTAGTTAAAAATAAGCAATGAGAAAGGTCCAGTGGTTGACTGGATGCTCTGAAGTATTTATAGAAAAATATATAGTATTACCTACTAAGACGATTTTATATAATCCATTGAGATGCTAGTACATAATTTTAATTTTATTTTGCCCTTAGTTTATCATCAGTATTTCTTAATCAACATTACCCTTGTTTTTATCCCATCTCCCAGATCTCTGTTTTTGGAGTAGTGACAACCACAAGGTGGGTTTACAAAACTTCACTGGTTTTAAAGGTCAACATGGAAATGAACTAATTAGGTCAATGCAAATCACTATAGCACTTTCTGTTACAAACCTCACACCTCTTCAATTCTTTCTGAATTAAATAATGATCCATATTGGGAACGGAGCTAGCATAACAAAAAATATATTAAATACTTAAGATTCCTAAATAAACAGAAAACTCATTTGCAGATTTTTACAATGATAAAATAATGCATAAAATTAGAAATATAAGATTTACACAGTACAATATTTACAAAATGGAAATGTAACCTTAGTGCTGAGAAGAACAGGAAATTATAAAATGAAATTGAAAGGAATCAAAGAAATAGAACACAGTATCCATTTGTCTAAATCGAATTTCTTTTTCAGCTTCTAAACACCAGTTTATTAAACCAAGTGAACTGACAATAAGTTAAACTAAACCAACCCCAAACAAAACAAAAATTTTTTATCATCTTAAGTACCACTAGTATTTAAAACTTTGGGTTTCATTGCATCAATTACTTTTGCTGTTAGTAATTTTGCATGACATAAATTAGAAAATATATGTACATATAATACATAAATGTATATGTATATATGTGTATCTGTATACCTATAGCTATAACTCAGCTATATATTGGCTTAAGGACAGATAATATTGGGGAAAAGACAACAACTCTGCAACCCTTTTGCCTGCAGTATGAGTTAGTATTATAATCTGAGTCAGGAATTCATGAATTACTTAAGTTCTTAGACTATTTCCAAGGATGGATATTAAATTGAAATATTTGTAACTTATGGGTAAATTAAAAATTAATTTTAATGATTATGATTGTAATGAGAAAGTAAGTGGAATAAATAAAATACAGCAGACTGTTAATTGGCACTCAAGCAACCGGAACTCTCAAGCAACCGGCAAAATATTTTTTTTGCCGCTTTCTTGAGATATTGCCAGTTGCTTGAGTTTGATTAACAGAGAGTCTACTTACATTTATCTGACATCTGCCAATCCCATGGGTGCCGGTTAACTGAGAGTCTTTTGTACTAGTACTATTTCTACTTCTGGTATTATATAGGGTCTGGTAGAAGTAATGCCCCATTTTTATGAGCTGGTAATCTATACCAAATCTTTCATTACAATTATCATAGCATGCAATTCTATAACATAACAACATTATACTCAAACACATGATATTACTTAAAAAAGGGCATTTCTTCTGCCCAACCCTGTATATAAGCTACTGGATAAATTCCATTCTTTCTTAAAAGTAAGAAATTCCTTTTCTCTTCTACCACTTTGAGCATTGCCAAGACACTTGATACTGCAAGTCTGAAAATAATAAATACTTAAGGATTTTAATTCTGATATGCAAATGAAGTGAACTCTAAAAATATAATGAACTCAACATAAATTTCTTTATGATAGCTACCAAAATATGAGTTCTCTCTACGAGGTTCATTTCTTTTAAAAACCTGGAGTATTTGTATTTTAAAAATAGAGTGGAATTTTAAAAAGAATAACAAATGAGACAGTAACTTATAAGACATTAATTCATGCAACAGCAGCTGCCTCTTTTGCTATTAGAGTGTGCTTATGTTCTCAGTTTGGGTGCAAGAGCTCATGTGAGCACACTTCTCTTGTAAAAGAGACAGCTGCTGCCGCATGTATTAATACATATCGAATGGCTCCAGAGTAAACAAAATGCTATAAGTGACTTGAAGCTCTTTGCTGACGTCATGAGCCCCAACACTACAGGAGAATCGATGAGCTTCTTTGCCTTCTACGTGATGTCTTGGCGGTAACAGAGATGGGAATGGATTCCAATACCTTGATTTTTGTTGTTTTTTTTAATTGGCCTGCACAGGCCATCCACTAGACCATTCCCATTCTTAGTTGGTTCACAGAAAAGGGATAGCTGCCTTATTTTAAGAAGTTCCATTTATTTTCCTTCACTGATACACTTCCTGGTCTTTGCTACATGGTGGTACTGATAGAATCCCCAGTGCTCAATCACAGCCAGCTCATCCTCTTAGAAACTGTGATAGGAAAGGGAGACAGAAGGAAAAAAGAACAGGAAGCAGTTGGTGAAGTAGCTGATGCACCTTGGGAAACCTTTAAGTTAACACCCTCCCATGTAAGTAAGGCTCAAGGGAGCAGGCCAGCTGATAAAGGCAAAGGTATCCTGTTGCTATGGTTTCATCATCCTGCTTGTATGTTTCTAAAGGTATCCGATAAAGCCTGGTGGATTTCTGGCCAAATTCATAACTTACATTTACATTGATTACTGAGTAATACATCCTATTTCTGAAAATTAAATTATACAAGTATATCATATTTATATTTATAGATATTTTAAAACTTTATTTAGGCCCTGTAAAAGATGATTCCTCATTTATGCCTTTATATTTAGAACAAACACATTAAATCTTAGAAGAACAATGAAACATTTCTCAGACACTTTGTATTTTTATTCTATATTTTGATGAAATGAAACCTCATTTGCAGTCCTTTTCCTATAGGAATTTTAATATATTTACTTAGTAAAATAAGTACATTCACAGTTCTATAAATGTAAACACATGTATTTGTTAATCTTAGATGTCTATAAAGCTAGGTAAAGAAGGCTGTTGGTATCTGACTACTTTCAGTTAACCAGGATTGGGCATTCTAATTGGCTTATAGGAAATTTTGTGTCCTGGTATCCTCAGGACATCCTAAATACACTAAAGCCTATAGTTCACCGAGAAACTATTATTAAAGATAAAAGAGAGTATCATATTTGAAATAATTTCTAGACCTCTTTACCATCCAAAGGTTTTTTCTCTCTCTCTCTCTTTTCTTCTTTTTTTCTTGAAAAAGCAATGAATAAATTAGGAACCATACCTTTGTTCTAAGAGCCTAATTCTTAAGACATCCTAATAGAATGTCAAAGGTCACATGTAAGGCATTGTAATGCAGATCTGCAAATCTATATTTTAGGTAGGCGTGAGACTCCACTGCTCCAGATGAGCACAGATTCATTCTCTTTAATAGCCAGAGAAAGCAACGCATCCCCCACCCTGATTTCCCCTTGGAAATATTCTACAGAAGCTTGCTTGAAGCTGCGAACTTATTTGAACTCTCGTAAATTGCAAATGTCTTTAAGATTCTGATATATTATCATTCAAATGTTGTGAAAGACAATTTCAAATGCTATATTAATTACATATAGAGGCACGTTTTCTTATTCACGTTGAGTCAAGGCCAAATAACAAAAGGAATCACTTCTGATGCTTAGGATGAGTTCTTTCTCCTAATCAGAAAGAAAGGGACTTTAGAAATCATTTCATCCGACCTCCTTCTTTCTCATAGGAGGGAATTGAGGTCCAGTGAGGTGCAACAATTTGATCAAAGGTCGAGCTTTTTTTCACTGAAAAATCTCTAAAGTTGTCGTTTTTCTTATACGCCCACTACTTTTTTTAGAAAAATGATTTTTAAAAGTATGATAAGCTTTGCCTAGTGTTTAGAGAAACAAAGGCCTAAAGGCCATCATTCTGTGTGCTGGTTGTTTCTGTTTTGTTTTTTTCATTGTTTCTATGCCAGGGAACCCTTTGCAAGAAGAATGCATACTATTACAAAGATATACTTAACAGATACCAATTTCTTAAAAAAAATATTTGGCTAATGAATGATTCATTCTCAAAACCAATGATAGCATACGACCCTGCCTCATAAAAAATAAAAGTGATTCACAATATTCTGAGTGATTGTATTAGAAACTAGAAAAATGGCAATTATTTTCAAGTGAATCTCTATAAGTGGCCTCCCTTTTAATTTTTCAGCTCATATAATTAACCGAGACTATTTCTCAACAAGGAAAGTATTTGATTTCTTGCAAAAATACTTTATTCATCATTTTTACTTTCTAGATGCTGTATGTATGAATTTGGAAAATTTAAGGGCAGGTGAAATGGAGGACTGGCCAGTGGGGAAGCAACCCACAGAATTTATAGACAGGCTACCAGAATGGTCCAGTCTGTGGTACTTTGGGTGCATAAACTTGAGTGCTTAGATTTTTATTTCTTTTTCTTTTGTTTTAAACAAGGTAGGAGCAGAGTTACTGGCTCCTGGTGGTGCTTATGATGGGGTAGAAAAATTCTGTCCCACTAAAGAGGTGGGTATTTTAAAAGAGGATTAGAAAGGCTTCCAAGAAAAGGGTGATGTGGGGGAGGGGACTTTCACCCTGCACAGAAAAAAATCAACAAAGCCAGATGAGAGAGGCTACCAGCTGCCGACTTCAATTGACAGCCTCCCCAGCTATCCCCTGATGGCCCCAATGAGAAGCCCAGACGCTGGTATAGGTACTCTCTTCCAAGGACACCAGCCACCAAGCGCCTGCTTTCCCTGGGAAGGGATAACTTTTGGAATAAAGAAACTTGAGCAAGAAGACACACCATGCATGGTGTTGAGGTGGATTCACCAAGGTGTTGGGCAGATTAAAATGAACGGAGAGCTGTGTGACATACCCGGTGCCCTCGGAAACTTTGCGTGTTTGGAAACATGATCCGGATCTCAGTAATTTAACACCACTGTGCCCAGTATTGCTTTACAAGAAATACGCAGGGATTATGTTTGAAAGGAGTCCATTTGAAAATGGAGTATTTCCATGGATGATCCATTTGTCTTGTCTCTCAGTAACAATGTCCATTTGTTAGTAGCTAGCCCCAAGTATAACCAAAATTACTATATCTAGTAATTTCGAGACAAAAGCAATTGGTGATCTATGCCCATGGGGGACAAAAGAAACAACCAGATAGGAGAAAAGCTCCCTGTTCCCCCATAAAAGGTCTTGGAAGGATAAGAAAATTAATTTCCTAAGGGCAGATGTATGTAGACTGCTCTTTTG
>PVKE010041629.1:0-14084 GCA_004027555.1 Craseonycteris thonglongyai | reverse complement strand
CACACACACACACACACACTGATTTAAGAAAATAACTCATTTAAGTTTTAGAATCACAATGATAAGATCTCATCCTACTTGTTGTTTATACTATAGTCATATGAGACTGAATCTTTTTTTTTTTTAAATATATTTTTATTTATTTATTTATTTTTGACAGACAGAGAGAGAGAGAGAGAGACAGAGAGAGAGAGAGAAAGACCTGAACTGGGGGAGCTCCCAGTTCAGCATATGGTTCCGCACGGGCCGGGGCCGGGATTCGATCCTTGGTCCCCGGCATTGCAAAGTGAGTGCTTAACCCACTGAGCCACCCCGGCTTCCCCGAGACTGAATCTTGAGGCAATGAATATAATCACACATAAGGCTGACTATAGTGTCACATGTCAAGATACAGCCATGAAATAGTGACATAAAATGCCTTCCCACTGGATGATGCCAAAATACTAACTAATTATAACTGATACTGATATTAATGCATTTATTGAACAACCAGTAAGTGGGAGGCCTTCTGCCAAGAGACTTAGTCAACAGTTTAAAATATTTAATTTTTACAAACACATTATCCACATTTGGAAATTACAGAAGGGGAAACTGAAACTTAGACAGTTGAATTAAATTACCCAATATTAGATAGTTATAAGTATTAGAGTCATTATTTTAACTCAAATTGATCTGACTTTGATACATTAACCATGACAGTAATATGAAAAGTGAAAAAGACCATAATAATCTTCATTAGAATTTTGTCTTTTAGGAGAGTAGGTGTGATATCACAGAAAGAACACAGGTTTTAGAGTCAGAGCTCTGTTGAAAATTTAAATCTACCAATTTATGACCTAAATAACAATTTATTTAATCACCCATCTTGGGCCTCAGTTTTCTTATTTATAAATTACTAGAAGCTAAAAAATAACCAGTATTTTTTAGAAAGATATAAAATGATATATGAATAGAGTGAAATAAAAGGGGGAATTTAGTTCAAGTGTGCAGAGAGAGGGTTGTGTAAAAAGGTATATAGCTGGATATTTCAAAATGTAGAATTTTAATCAGTCCAATGAGGAGAAAGTCTATTTGAGTAAAATGATTAGAGAAAATGAAAGCAAGAGCAATGGAAATGTGCCATGAAAAGACAGTTAATAGTCCTACTTGTCTAGACAAACTGTGTGTGTATATATGTGTGTGTGTGTTTCTAGAAAAAGAGAAAGACTGAGGTCAGGTCACAGAAGACTCTTAAATTATATATTTATGTTTTAAAATCAAAGTTATAAAGAATATTTATTAAGAATTTTAGAATCAAACTTTTAAAATCATGACTCCACTTCTTACTAGCTCTATGACCATGGACAAGAAATAAACTTCATTTCTTCTTTTTAAAAATATAATAATCAAAGTTCCGTCTCATAAAGCCCATTAAGGACTGAGTGAAGTAATGCTACACCTCTTAGCCTACCTGAATTCTTTTTTTGTTGTTGTTAAGATTTATTTTTATTGTTTTTTGACAGAGAGAGAGAGACAGAGAGAGACAGAGAGAAGGAGAAGGGCCCAGAGCAGTCTCCATAGTTGACAGCATCAGTTTTCCATATAGTTTCACTCCACAGGTGGGTGCGGGGCTGCGCAGGGCAGGAACTGGGCCTCCCGCACAGGCCCTGGCAAGAACTGAACTGGGGACACACCCCAGTTCAGCATATGGGTCCGTATGGGCTGGGCCCAGTATTCTATCCTCGGACTCCGGGGCTGCAAAGCGAGCACTTAATATGCTGAGCCGTCCTAGCTTCCCCTTTTTTTACTTTTTAACCATAATCTAGGAAAAATATGAAAATAGCTACATTTTTGGTTTATTTCTACTAAATTTACCTACTCTGAATATATATCAATTGACTTAAAATATATTTAGTCTTTGTTGAATAGAGAAGCAACATTAAAAAAAATCCCACATTATTTTCTGGTAATAATATAGCAGGCAATAATAAAGTAGTAATAAAAATAACTAATTAACATTTCTATTTTACGTATGGTGAACCAGAAGTGGAAGAGAAAATAATTGGTGATTATTCTAGGCCCTATTACTTAACATGCATCTCATAGAGAACACAACTAAATGAAACAGAATTTGAGACTCTCAATTTCAATTTAAGTTGTTTTTTACAAATAAGAACTGACACAAGCTCTTCACAATGAACAAAATAAATAATTTTTATTAAATTTCTTACCTGCACAATGTCCCTTTCAGCATATTTTCCTCTGGAGGAAACTCTTACATCATCTCCATCCAACTCAATCATTGCTTAAAAATAAAATAGAATTATTTATCCAGCGTATTTTAATCATATACTGAAACAATGAAGGCAATAAGGAAATCATGATGTATGCGGTACAACACAGCCTATGGAAAGACAGAAAGCTATTGATCCCTTCGTCTTTGCTGTCATTTTTCCCACCAAACTGGACTGAGTGTAAGTTTTACATACAAAGAAAGTGGGGATGCCGGGATGGCTCAGCGGTTTGAGCACTCATTCCCTTTGCAGCCCTGGCATCTGAGGATCGAATACTGGCCCCAGCCCATGCGGACCCATATGCTGAACTGGGGTGTGCTTCCCATGTGGGAGGCCCCCACCTGGTTCCTGCCCTGCACGGCCCCCACCCCTGTGTAGAATGAAACTATGTTGAAAACTGATGACGTACAACTGTGGAGACTGCTCTGGGCTCTTCCCGTTCTCTCTGTTAAAAACAATAAATAAATCTTAAAAAAAAACAAAAAACGAAGAAAGCAAGCCAAAACTTCATGTAACACTTTGAAAGGTAAGAAGTCCAAGGCAGCATAGAACAGTCTTTAGGTAGATCTCCCCATCCTAGGAGACCTCAAATCTGGGTCATGCTTACATGACTGTTTGGGAAAGTGATACTAATCCACTCAATTTTAAATTTTCTTTCTAATTTAAGAAACTGTGCTAATCATCAGAGAAATTATAATAACAATTTGAACATTATTCTCATTGAAACTACAATAAAACTATATATCCATATTGTCCAATTCCCACTTTAAACATAGATTTAAAAACAGAGACATTTGCTCTACCCATATACTCATTGGAAAATGTATGATTTTTTTTTTGTTGGTTAAGAAATAATTTCAACATTATATAGATCATCTGGTATTTGGGAATGCTGTGCCCTAAGGCTGATAACACAGTAATGTTATGCTGCAATTAAGAACATTTTCCAGAGTTTATTAGGTTTCCAGTAAGAATTCTCTAAATAATTAATTACATGAGGAATGCTAATTTGTGCTTAAAGTATAATTCTATTCTGATAATCCATTTTGTATACACATGGTATTCACTAGACTCCAGAGAGCCACTTACAGTTAAAAGTGTTTGCCTCTTAAACCTCCAAAAATATTACTCAGTCAGAATACAATCCTCACCTTTGTTTTATTTGTTTTGTTTTGTTTTGTTTTTTGTTTTTGTTTCGCTACTTTTCTTCAGTGCTTGGGTAATGCATTTGTGTAAAAATCATTGTTTGAAATTTTATTTTTCTATACGTGTTCATGAGTCAATGTCTGGGCTGCAGCACTACTAGTATACATAACTGATTGCCACCACTCAATTTGCTTAGATATACAATATATGTCATAATTCAGTAAAATATGTATATGACAATTAATAAGGTAATTAACTTACTGAAAATACTAAAGACCTATTTTTTCTACACTAAGAAAATTCATTATACTCAAATATTTTCCAGTTAATTTCTCTTTTTGATCTAGTTTTGTTTTCAGAATCTTCATATTATTTTGAAACATAATAACTGTACATTAATGATGACATGCTAGCAATAGCAGAAACTTCTTTATTGTTTTTAATTTGCTAGTTAAAGAAAATGACAGTTATTCAGGCAATAATTTATTAGAATGAGATTCTATAAAATATCTCCCACTTTTCAGCATGTCCTTTGATTTAGAAGGTTGTAAGTAGTAAGAACTAGAGATTACACTTTTGAGAGCAAGGAGGAAAGAAATGTCATGTAAGTGGTGGAAGGGTAACATTTACCCTTCAGGTGTTCAGATCCGGTTCTTAAGGACCCTGAAGTTAGAAGCCCCAGTTTTCCCCGTTACCTCTTCCTGGGCTGGGGTACAAGTGTATTTGAGACAGAGGTTCACTATTTTCTAGTCATGGGCCACACAATGAAGTTAGAGGTTTTCTATTTCTCTCCTAAAATGAATCAAAGCTAGAAGCCAGATGTTCCTTTAATTTGACTTTTTGACTTTAAAGGATAAAGAAATCCTGCTTTGAGAAGATTTTCTTCTGAATGAAGATGCTTTATAGAGGAGTAAAAGAATCACTGGGGGAAACTTATACAGAGAGTTATAAATGGTTCTTATAAAAATATAGAAATAAGAAATTTGAATACTTGTTCTTCTTATAGTTTGTTCCCATGTCCTCTATCTTCAAAGAAAGGATGGCAAAGTATTACCTTTCTTGCTCATGCAAATAATGCCCATCTAGTTTAAAATGTGTAGATGCTGGGTTTCGGTGGTTAACTGATAAAATTTGCAAGTGTTATTTCAGTGTTTTCCTATGTCAGCTTATACGTATGACATATAGACTTACTGTATGTAAGTGCCCAGAGAAATACTCTTCTGATAGCATAGCAGCAATTTGAATGTAAGTCAGAGATTTTCTATATTAAACAGGAGTAATCTGTCATTTTCTTCTTAGCCATGAATGTATTTTAAGAGGAAGGAAAAAGAAATCCTTTAGAGACACATCTATTGTCTCTTAAGGATAACCTACTTTTCTAGTACTGGGCCTGGAAGATTTTCCATCCTGTTTAAACTTCCATCATAGTGAAAGCAGAAACCAGAGGTTGTAGGACCCTAATTCTCTTTTCAGATGTTTTCTACAAAAAGTTTCACTTTAATTCCTAGGAGGGAATTCTACTGGGAAGTTAACTTTTCTCTTTGTCTACACAACCTTCACTCGCTTTTCCAAATGGGATTGCTAAGACTGGAAGAAACCCACCTTGAATCCCCCTTTTTTTTGGAGCGGGCTTTACCAGGTTGAAGGCAATTTCTCCCTGTAGCATGCTCAATAGGTATGACTCTGCCCATGAATGGAAGAGGCCTAGAGATAAGGGTTAAGGTCATTTAATGTTGGATGGGGAAGTAGTGAGAAATCTGCCTCTGTGCACCAGTTAACCCAAATCCTGTAATTCTGCATTGCTAGAAATATAGTCTCTGTCTGTCTGCTTCCTATATATCTTTTTTTTTTAATTACTTCAGGAAGTCAAGAAGGGAAATAATGAATTATCATACCTCACACCCCTAATAAATAATTCATTAGGAACAAAAGAAAAGAACAACATATATAGTTAGGCAGTTAGAGGAGGGTAGTATCCACATAGCTGTGCTGGCTGCACTGAATAGAAATATATAACTAGAAATATACACCAGGAAGGGTCAATGGATCCATAATTGAACATTATATATGGGGACTCTGGAAGAATAGGTGACTAAGGTTTACCATCTGAGTTCATACACCTTATGGTGGACTTCCACAGGAGTCTGGCAAACCTGAGACACACCCAATCAGAGGTATATCATAGAGAGGCAAAAGTGAATTGCTAGCTAAAAAAGAAAGCCTGAGTAATTTTAAACCAGCAGTGGGTGAAGTTTGTGACTCTCAGTCTATCACTAATTAGTGCAGATGGTTAAGTGCACAAAGCATTAGGAAGGAAGATGTGTCTTAGTTTTCCTGACTCCAGAGAGGTGTCTCAAAAGCAAACAGAAATAAATACACAGAGACAGAGAAAGTGTTAGTAGAAGCAGTAGCCACCAGAGCGAAATGATTTTTGCTTTAGAAAATGGAAAATTGTAATACTGAAGAGTGTGATCAGCCAAGCGTGGAATCAAAGGAAAGAAATTCCAGTATCAGCAATATAATTTCATCTGTGGTTCTTCAAAGATTGACAGATCTATGCTACACTTATGGAGGAGGCACTGGGTTTAAATGAGAATCATCCCAGTGATAATCATACTAAAATTAGCCACCTACATGCCTAAATCTGCAACACACCAAAGGTTGTTCTAAATATTCTAAACTTTTTTTCATTTCCAAAATCCCATGATAAAGAAACTGTCATGGTTACTATAAAAACACCTGAACCAGGTAAATTTTATGTGGTCATACATGTGACATCTAGCACAGAATTCTCTTAAAGGAATTCACCAAATGACCAGGAACAGACTATCCTTAAAGAAGTTTACCCAGATCACTGGTAACACAAACACCTGTCACTTAATTAGCACTTGAACAAGGCCTGAGACCAAATTGAAAAGTACCCACTAAGTTAATTTAGCATAATTATACAGTCTCATTAAATCTCAGATGGTCAGTTCCAATTTCATTTCACTTTGCTCTTTCACATGAGAGAACTGATGTATTTATAAAGCTAATGTCTTTCAACTAGCCAGGGTCTGAAAATCCACTGAAGGAAGATATTATGCTTGTGCTAACATTTCTATTCACAATCTAATGGTTTGTTAATCTATTGCTCATCCTTAAAAGTTTTCAGTAAACCCAGAGAGTATTTTGCCTTGAGAACAAAAACTCAGTTTATCACTCTATGAGCCTTTAGAAATACGATTTTGAAGTACAAATCGTGTTAAATGAAATGGAAAGATACATGTTTAATTAATCTGTACTAGAGAGATAATGTTCTACTCAGAAGACAATCTTTTAATTTGCTCACCTTAACAGACTTCAATGTGAGATATCTATATTTATGTCAAATGTACATTGAAATTATGTGCAAATCCACATGCACACTCACATTCTTATATTTTTCAAAGAGTGATAGAAACTTAAAATCATGATGAGTCATATTAAATAAATTCCAAAAAAATACAATTGAAATTTTATTACTCACCATCAAATTCTGCTGGTCCAACACCTACTATAATTATTGACATTGGAAGTTTTGAAGCCTTCAAAGAGAATACACAATTAGTTCACAATTAAGAAACTGAGTTCTTAAGAAAAAAATTAAAAAGAAAATTAATATCCTGTTTTATTTGATAGTTTTTTACAGATGTGCATTAAAATAGTTTTGAACATATTTAAATAACACAGAATAATATACTTGATTCCATCCTTTTGCTGTCTGAACTCTGTACATGTGTTAATTCAGTGGGACATTTTCCAGGAGTGATCAGCCTTACGTAACGTCAAAAATAAAAGGTATCGGGATACCAGGATGGCTCAGCAGGCTGAGTGCTCACTTTGCAGCCTCTGGGTCCCAGGATCAAATACAGGCCCTGGCCCATGGAGACCCACATACTGAACTGGGGTGTGGCCCCAGTTTGTTTCTCTCAGGGCCATGTCTCCCATGCTGGAGGCCCCCAGCCCAGCTCCCAACCTGCACAGCCCCCCGCCCACCTATGTGGAATGAAGCTATGTTGAAAACTGATGACATACAACTGTGGAGACTGCTATGGACCCTCCTGCTTTTTCTCTGTCTCTCTCTCTCTGTCGAAAACAATGAAAATAAATCTTAAAAAAAAAAAAAAAGACGGTATTGAACATCAGCTTTCACCGTTAGTATCAGCCAAAGTCTACCTAAGCTGACTTTGGGTATCTTTGATCTCTTTTTTTTTTCACATTCTCTCTCCTCTCAAAAATCTTTCTTTTGTTAAAGAAGAAAAAAAGGTACCATATTTGTGGAAGAGTAGTGCCCTATCCTACCTCATTTATACCCAAGGTTAGGAAAAGCAATTTTCATAGTAAATGAGTGAATACAAATGATAATTGCAGAAAGTTAGTATTTGCATGATTATAAACGAAATATCCATGAAATTGTGAGAAATACTAAATATGTTATGGCATGTTTTCCTATTTATGTATCACCTAAATGATATCATCACTTTAAAAAATTTAATAGTAAAAATGTAAGATTCAGCAACAGATAGAACACTATAGCAACCACATCTTCAACTACGAAAGTCATTGAATTATGAATAATCATTTTTCAGTACATCATGTCCTGTTAGTTTAATCCTAGATTATTAACTCTATATTTTAAATTGCACATTAACGTCACTGACCAGAACATAAATGAAATCAATATAAATTCAACCAAACTGTGTCTAGCTAAAAAATAAACAACTAAATGTGTAAGCCTTTATCCCTCCTCCTTTTTATATTTTGTTTTTCTAAGCATATGGCTATAAAGCATTTGATTTTTCTTCCTACATGCACCAATTTTTGTTCTCACACCAAAGAGCTAATTATATTTTCTCTATATTAATTATGAGGTACGATGAACAATTCATTTATGCAACACATTTTTACTAAGTGTTTATGCCAAACATTACTACACCTGGATATATAAGGTGAGTAAAAAGACATAAAATTTTAAAATTATAATCCCATAAATATAGATTTTATGAGGTAGAGACTAATAAGGTAGATAATTAATAAGAGAATCACTAAAATAACATAATTAGAAATTATGATGAGAAGAACAGTTTTTGAATGAAGTCCAGTTTTTATCTAGTTATGTAAGAATTAGGTATTAGTACAGTTGTCCTATAACTGAAAAGTAAATATTAAGAAATATCCGAAACAAGTTGTAAAATTGTATAAATACATCAAACTAACAGAGGTAAACATACTCATGCACATAAAGGTGGTACTATTAATTAATTAATTTTTATATTTTGGAAATAATTTTGTCACAACTCAATTATCCACACCCTTAGCTTAGTCCTTATGGATTAATGTTACATATGTGTGTGAATTGTCTGGGTAATGATCAGAATGCAATTGACTCCAAAGGCAAAGATCTTGTTTCACTAAATCAAATAGACACTGGTCTCAATTTGAGTAGCACAAGGCTGTTACTTAGCCAGCCCATGACTGAATGATCCTTACTTACATTAACTATAGATTCCTTAGTTTGAGCCATATCTGAGATAACACCGTCTGTTACAATCAGGAGCACAAAATACTGAGAACCATCCTTTACGGAAGAAGCATATCTGAAAAGAAACAAAAGGTAAAGAATGCCACAGAAAATAAAGCATAAAACAGTTCCCCTCTATGTGATGGTTACTAAGTGTAATTTCAAATAGCCAATAAACCTTTCAATCTCAAGTAAATATTTAAATATATGATGGGAGCCTATACCAGGGAAACTCTCAAAAATATGTTTTCCTGAAATAGCACACTAGAATAATAGCAACATTACTGTGTGCTGGCACACAGACGTGGCTGGGTGCTTTAGAAAGTCATTTGCTAATACAAGGTGAGCGGAATGAAGATATGTCTAGTGCAATAGATACAACTTTTGAAAATAAGCATCCTGGCTAAGCAACACATTATGAGTATGAATCAGTAAATTACTTAAGTTAAATGAACTTCATTTTCTTACCTTTAAAATCAAGATAACACACCTTTGTTTAATGCAACTGTATGTATGGTACACAATATATAGTACAGTTCTAAAAGTGTAAGCAATAATCATAAATGCTTTTTGTTTTGGAACTAGACAGAGGTGATGGTTGCACAACATTGTGAATATGCTGAATGTCACTGAACTGTACACTTTAAAATGTTATGTTATGTTATGTTATGTGAACTTCATCTGAATAAAAAATGCTAAGAAAGAAAAGTTTTTTTGACACATCCATAGTTCAAGTTCTTGGTACATGTTAAATTGATGAAAGATGGAAGGAGAATTATACTCAAAAAAGACAAAGTTAGGTTATATAATAAAAACATATTCTAGTACTTGAAGAAGTTTATCAGAATTCTTACCAAATAACACTTGGTAATTTATAGGGGAAGTTTATGAATATATTTTATTATACTTCTTTTTTTTCATCATGCTGTACATTGTGGGCATCTAAGTTATATTCTCAACAAGTATAACTTTCATGATCTTTAGTATATAACTAGTACCCAGGTTACGTCTAGTAATGAGCAAGCATTATGGTATTCTCAGGAGATAGTAAACAAGATGACTTTGGTTTACTTCTGTAAAGATCATTGAGTGACTCAGAAAAATTGGGTTCAAAAACACTTCCATTGACTACCCATGAAATTCCTTCATAGCCCATAGGACCCAAAGAAATTAAGTTTGAAGAGGTCAAGGACAGAACAATAGCATAATATCTCAGGGCAAAACATTTCTTAGAGAGCAGAATTAAAAACCATAGGTGAATTAAAAAATATTTACAATTTTGTCATAGACTATAGAAACTAAGAATTGCTCATGCTATTAATAAAATGATGGGTAATTTTATAGATTGATGAAGATACTACAGTAAGTGCCCTGTTCACACCCTGTAAAGATAGTGTTGAATTGGTTTCACGAAGTATAATAAAAAATACTCCCACAATATTGAACAATTAATCATGGACATTAAGCAATTTGTATAATTTGATTGTAACACAATCAATGGAAACAATCCAAAGATATGAGCCTCTTTTCCCATTCTACATGTAACTTTTTTCTTAAGAAGCTGAGTAATCTCCCTCAGCAATTCATTTTTATATTATATTTTTGAATACCCATTATTTTCTTAAAACCATCTCTTTCTGACTATGTTTCAGAAATATAGGCTTTTATATTTCATGTGATTAATGGAAGGCTATAAATAACAGTGAGAAAAATCTTCTGTGAGTACAACAGTATGGCTTTTATGCTTTTCTTTCCACATTACGCTCTTAAAATGGCAAATTTCTACCAGATTCAAAAATAACACAGAAAGTTGAGTATTATGCAGTCTTATAAAGAGTACCACTTCAAATGGCTTAATGGACTGACTTCTTTCTTTCTTTCCTTCCTTTTTTGGGGGGGAAAGGGGGTATTTCTTTTTCTTTTTCTTTCGAATCTTCTGGTTACCCATGGAGAAAGTCTCAGTTGTTAGTATGTCTTTAGCTGTGCAGCTTTATTGAGATATAATTGGTATACAGAAAACTATACATAATATATACAATTTAATGAGTTTGAACATATGCATATACTTGTGTTACCATCAAAACAATCAAGGTAATAAATATATCCATAACCTTGAAAAGTTTTTTGTGTCCCTTTGTGTGCATGTGCTGTTAACATTTTAAATAAAATCTACCCTTTTAATAATTTTTTTTTTGGTGCACAGTATATTATTGATAATTGTAGGCTTGTATAGCAGAGCTTCAGAATTTATTCATCTTGTATACATGCAACTTTATACCCATTGAACAACTACTCAATGTAATCCTTTTCTCTAACCCTTGGAAACCACCGTTCTATTGTATACTTCTGTATGTTTGACTATTTTAGATGCTCATCTAAGAGGAATCATGTAGTATCTGTCCTTCTATGACTGGCTTATTTCAAATAGCATATGTCTTCTGATCTACCCAAGTTGTCACAAATGGTAGATTTCTTTCTTTTTGAAGGTTAAGATTTCATTGTATGTACTAATATGCACATTTTATTTATCCATCCATTTGTTGATATTAAGGTTGTTACTATATCTTGTCTGTTGTGAGTAATCCTGCAGATATATCTCTTCAACATCCCAATTTCAGCTCTTTTAGATATACACTCAGAAATGGGATTGCTGGTAGCTCTATTTTTATTTTTTGAGCAATTTCTATACTGTTTTTCATAGTGGCTGCACCAATTTACAATGCCAATAGTGCACAAGAGTTTCAATTTTTCCATATCCCCACTAACACTAATCTATTGACTTTTTGATAATAACCACCCTAACAAGTGTGAGATGACAGTTCATGGTGGTTTTAATTTGCAATGTCCTGACTAGCAATGTTGAGCATCTTTGTATATACCTGTTGGTCATCTGCATGTCTTCCTTGAAGAAATGTCTGTGCAAGTCCTTTGCCCATTTCTAAATTGGGGTTAGCAATAGCAATTGTCTTTTGCTATTAAGTTGTAGGGGTTACTTATATGTTTTGGAAATTAACCCATTATTAGCTATATAGTTCACAAATATTTCCTTCCATTCCATAGGTTGCCTTTTCATTTTGTTGGTGGTTTCTTTTGCTGTGTGGAAACTTTTTAGTTTGATATAGTCTCACTTTTCATTTATTTTGCTTTTGTTGCTTCTGCTATCGGTGTTGTATCCAATAAAGTGTTGTCAAGACCAGTGTTAAGAAACTTTAAATATATTTTCTCATGTGTTTCACAGTTTCAGGCCTTGGGTTTAAGTCTTTAATTCATTTTAATTTTGTGAGTGATATAAGATAAGGATCCAATGTCATTCTTTTGCATGTAGATATCCAATTTTCCCATGCTATTTATTGAAGAAATTATCCTTTCTCCATTGTATGTTCTTGGCACCCGTGTCAAAGATCAATTAACTGTATATGTGTAGGTTTTTTTCTGGGCTCTCTTTTCTGTTGCATTGATCTGTATACTTATTTTTATGTCCAGTACCGTAATGTTTGGATCAATGTAACTTTGCAGTAAATTTTGAAATCAAGCAGTGATGTCTCCATCTTTGTTCTTCTTGCTCAAGATTGCTTCGGCTATTTGGGATCTTTTGTAGTTTCATATAAATTTTAGAAATTTTTTTTCTATTTCTGCAAAATATATTGCCATTGGAATTTTTTTTTATTGTTAAATTTATTGGGGTGACATTGGCTGGTAACAATTAGACAGTTTCCAGGTGCACAAATCTATATTACATCACCCATGCACTACATTACGTGTTCACTTCCCAGAATCAGCTCTCCTTCCATCACCATATCTCTGGTGCCCACTCTCAACTCCCCTCCCGCTTTCCCTCCCCCCTCCTTGGATTTTGATAAGTATTTCAATGAACCTGCAGAACACTTTACATAATATGAACATTTTAATAATATTAATTCTTGCAATCTATGAGGGTATCTTTGCATTTATTTGTTACTGCTTTAATTTTTCTCATGGATGTTTTATAGTGTTCATTGTTCAGTATTCAGTGTTTCACCTCCTTTCTTAAGTTCATTCCTAAGTATTTTGGTGTAAATGAGATTATTTTCTTTATTTTCTTTTCAGGTAGTTTGTTGTTAGTTTCCATTTATTTGTATTTATGATTTCCTTTTGTTATTGATTTGTAGTCCCCCCCCACCCCCACTGTGGTCAGAAAAGATATGTTGGAATGATTTCGATCTTCTCAAATTTGTTAAGACTTGTTTTGTAACCAAGTATGTGCTCTATCCTAGAGAATATTCCATGTGTGCTTGAAAAGAATATGTATTCTTCCGCTATTCTGTGGAATGTTTTATATGTCTGTTACATTCATGTGGCCTAGAGCAGGGGTCCTCCCAACCTTTTCAGTACCATGGACCAGTTTCATGGAAGACAATTTTTTCCACAGACTGGGGTGGAGTGGAGAGGAAATGGTTTCCGGATAATTCAAGGGCCAGATGTAGCTTAATTGTCACTTACCACTCACTTACAGGATTTTGATATGAGTCTGTAAGAAATTGATTTATTATGGTCTCTACAGTCAAACATCTCTGATAAAGTTAATCTGTATTTGCAGCTGCTACCCAGCACTAGCATCACCACTTCAGCTCCACCTCAGATTAGAAGGCATTAGATTCTCATAAGGAGCATGAAACTTAGATCTCTCACATGTGCAGTTCATTTGCTTAGGCAGTAATGTGAGCAATGGGGAATAGCAATAAATACAGATATAGCTTTACTCACTCACTGTTCACTACCTGCTATGTGGCACAGTTCCTAACAGGCCATAAACTAGTACTGGTCCGTGGCCCAGGGGTATGTAGGTGGTGGTGGTGGTGGTGGGGGGGGACCCTTGGTCTCTAGACTGTTGCTCAATTTTGCAGTTTCCGTATTGGTTTTCTGTCTGGATGATCTATCATTGAAAGTGGGGTACTGAAGTCTTTTAATATAATTGTATTGCTGTCTATTTCTCACTTCAGATATCAGTTTTTGCTTACCGTATTTTCTGGCGTATAAGACGACCCCCTAATTTTACAGTTAAAACATAGGTTTAGGCCTATATTCGCTGTATAAGACGACCCCCCACTTCCGAGGCAACACCAGTTCTTTTTTTAATTAAATTT
>PVKE010041628.1:0-14122 GCA_004027555.1 Craseonycteris thonglongyai | reverse complement strand
CAACGTTAGGTCAGCCCAGTGGTTTAAATCTACGAGGGGTGTCCGGACGTGTCCAGACGGGATATGAAAAACGGGGCGATTACGGCTGGTGTCTCCCGAAGAGACCGTGTAGATCCGTCTCGCGGGAGGGTTACCCCCTGACCTCAATTGGCTGAAACCCGGTCGATGTCCCCGTCTGTAGTATGGATGTCATTGTCACTGGGTGTGGCCCTCTGTGAGTTTTGCGCCTGATTGCACTTGTGAGTGTTGCGGTTGGTTGTGTAAAAACCAAGAAGGGGGAGCAAAGTCCACTGTGTCATAAGACCTGTTGCATTTAAATTGTTGTTTGGGGTCTGGAATATTGTGCCATTGCTTATGGGACTTGGTGTTTAGTTATTAACAGTTCAGACGTCACACTTGAAATGGGACAGTATCGTTGTTTGCTGTCCTGTTGAAAATGGGATGTCTGGTCAGCCTACTTCAATCGATGAAGGGTTTCACTGTCCTTTTTTTTTTTTTTAAAGATTTTTAATTTCATTGTTTTTGAAAGGGAGAGGGGGAGGTCCCAGAGTAGTCTCCGTAGTTGAGCATCATCAGTTTTCGACATGGTTTCATTTCACATAGGTGGGCGGGGGCCGCGCAGGTTGGGAATCAGGCCCCGGGCCTCCCGCATGGGAAGCTCACCCCAGTTCAGCATATGGGTCCACATAGGCCGGGCCGAGATTTGATCCTCGGTCCCCAGGGCTGCAAAACGAGCGTTCAACCTGCTGAGCCCTCCCGGCTTCCCCGGTTTCTCAGTCTTTATTGGGTTTGGAGTCTGGGTAATGCTGGCCTCATAAACTCAGTGGGAAATGGGTTATTCTTTCTAATTTTCTTAGATTGTTTGCATAGAATTCGTATTTTTTATTCCTTAAATGTTTCATAAAGTTCAGCAGTGAAAGCCATCGGGGGCCGAGATTTTCTCAGTGGGAAACTTCCAACTCATTTCTTTTAACTTGAATAGTGTAGTGAGTTTAGCAGTTTATTCTTGATGAGCTTTGGCAGTTTTTCTATTTCAATACATATACTTGTCTCATCTAAGTTGATGGAAGTTTAAATGTAAGGTTTTGCATAGTTCCTGTTGTCTGTAGACTCTGATGTGTTATATCGTTTCATTCCTGACATTTTTAATTTGCCGCTTCCCTCTTTCTCTCTGTCTCTTTTTTTTTTATCAATCTGGCTAGAAGTTTATCAATTTTCCTTATATTCTCAGAGAACTAGCTTTTGGCTTTTAACTTTCGCTATTTAGTCTGTTTTTCTTTTATTGATTTCATCTATTAAACATATTTATTTTACTTAATTTTGCCATATTTTATGTTCCTCTTTTTGATTCTTAGGAAGAAAATTTGAGTCATCAGGTTGATGTTTCTTTTCTCTCCTAAGCATGTGATGCTGTATGAATTTCCTTCTAAGCATGATTTTAGCTGCATAGCACAAATTTCAACAGCTCTGCTCCGTCTGTGCAACTCTGCTCCGCTGTACTGTGGCCACAGTGTGTCGCCGCCCCTGAGTCTGGGAAACTCGGGCTTCAGTGGAAAGTGAACCCCCCACCCGAGGGGACCTGACGCACACAAGTCCCTGCCCTGCTCTCTACGAAAAAACATCCAGTCTCCAGTTATGACATAAAACACAAAGTTGGGGAAGCCGGGATGGCTCAGTGGGTTTGGCGCTCACTTTGCAGCCCCGGGGACTGAGGACAGAATCCCAGCCCCAGCCTGTGTGGACCCATATGCTGAACTGGGGAGTGCCCCCAGTACGGTTCTCACTGGGGTGAGACCCCGGCCCAGTTCCTGCCCTGTGCAGCCCCGCCCACCTGTGGAATGAAACTATGTGGGAAAACCAATGATGTGAAACTATGGAGACAGCTCTGGGCCCTCCCCCTTCTCTCTGTCTCTGTCTCTGTATCTCTCTCTCTCTGTCAAAAACAATAAAAATGAAATCTTTAAAAGACAAAGTTGCTAAATGCAGCTCCCCGTGATGGGAACTATCTGAGAACGACGCTTACCCAGGAAGACGGAACAGAGGGAGATGGAAAGGCAGCAGGACAGGTACCGGCATTGGTCAGAACAGAGTCCGGGACACCCCTCTGATTAAACGGCAGCCTGGCTGCAGAGCCGGAACGCGCGCATCACTACAGGAGTCCGGGTAGCTGTGGCATCTCCCTTTATTGCGGGGGCCTCTGCACTTAGCACGCGCGCCCTCACCCAGCCTGCTGCCCCCATGGTGGGCACGGGGCGCAGTCATTGCCCAAAGTACCAGGGGGGCGTGCACGGAATGGGCTCCTCCTCCCAGACGGCTGCCAGCCTCTGGGTCCAGGACGCCACCATGCCCTTTCTTTCGTCTTCGGTTGCAAACTCGGGAGCAAAACTGATCTGAGGCGCCAGGATCTTGAAGCCACAGAAGTGCAACACGCCGTGCTGTAGCCACAAGGAGAGAGTAGCTGTGATCAGGGGCCTCGCTCCCGACAGCGGGTGCACTTAGTTACGGGAACTGCAGGCAACTGAAAAACTGAAGGGGCCCATGTAACCTTCGCGAGCTGGCCTCTGCGAGGAGGGTGACTGCCCAGAGCAGCCGGAGGCTCCTGTTCTCTGCTGGGGGTTCCTGCTACTAACGCACACACTACACGTCACGCTTCCTACGGATTTGGCAAAGTATGCTTTCCTCGTGTCTCATTAGAATGAGGTTATCCCAGCTAACACATGCCACCGAGGAAGGTTGCTCAAGACACGTGTTAAATGAGAACACCACCAAGAAATCCGAAACCGTATTTCCGTAAAAAAAAAAAGGACACAACACAAACCTAATCTTAAAAGTACATAGGTGGGGAAGCTGGGATGGCTCAGCGGGTTAAGCACTCACTTTGCAGCCCTGGAGCCCGAGGATCGAATCCGGACCCCGGCCCATGTGGACCCAGGTGCTGAACTGGGCTGTGTCCCCAGTTCAGTTCTTGCCGGGACCTATGTGGGAGGCTCCCGGCCCAGTTCCTGCCCTGCATAGCCCTGTGCCCACCTGTGGAGTGAAACTATGTGGAAAACTAATGCTGTCAACTATGGAGACTGCTCTGAGCCCTCTCCCTTCTCTCTCTGTCTCTGTCGAAAACAATATAAATAAATCTTAAAAAGATTCTGATATTTGCAACTATATCTTAAAAAAAAAACAAAGTACATGGGTGAGAATATACATGGGCCATAAGGAAACATCCAAGTATTACAAGTGGTTTATGTTTAAGGTGGGATTAGGAGGCCTATCTTTAGTCTCCAGCTCACATTTTCCTATCATAGGTCATGCCTGTTGCAAGCTGAGAAAATGCAGACTTTTACAAAACAGGAAGGATTTAAGTGTGGTAATGGCATGGAAGAGACCAGGTGGCCTCAGGAAAAGGAAGTTCAGGTTTGGAAGGGTGTCCCAAAATTCACGCAAGAAGTAATTTTGATAGAAAACACAGGTTTATCATTAAAAATTGTAAATTTTCATTGCTCAACAATGAAAACGCCTTGTTCTTTCGTGGAGCACTCCATTTTTAATAACCCTAAACTGTCAGCTGGTCACGCTGTCTTGTTTTTTCATTGGCAACACTTTACCGCACAAATGACGCAAAATTCAAATCTTGTGTGAATTTTGGGACACCCTTAGATGATCGTTTTTCTTCAGCAGGGCGCCACCAGACTGAAGCGTGGTCTCATCTCCGTTCAGAGGAGACGACCCTTTATTCTAGAGACAGCAGCCTGCTCAGTCTGCCTTCCTGCCCTTTCAGGGTTGGGGGGCTGGGGGGGCAGAGGCCCACACACCCTGCCTGCGCTCTGACAGCTCACAAGCTGCCATCCTGCGATGCCCCCGCCCTGCACGGACATCCCTTCTGCGAGCATGGAAGAACGGTTCCCATCAGGGTTTCTGGACCTCCGGGGGGTGGTGTGTGGGGGTGTGGCAGCTGCCGGAGCCCCGGGCCTGCCCTCCCGGCCCCCAGCCGGCTGCACCAGGCCAGCCCCTGCCTTCCCCTCGCACACAGCCGGCTTCGGGCTGGAGCGCACACATGGGCCACGGGGCCCCCGCCTGGGCTGGGGGCTCCGTGGTGCTCGCCTGGGGGAGGAGGTGTGTGGCTGTCAGGAGTGCCTGGCCTGGGGCACCTGTCCCCGGGGTCCCAGAGCGCAGCACCCCTTCAGAAACTCGGGGCGTGGAGGACCCCGCACCCGCCCCGGGGCCCCAGCAACAGCAAATCCTCGCAGGATAATCCTGTCGTCCCCACTGGCCGGCGGTGGTGCCAAGTGACAAAGGAAAACGGGTAGAATGCTTGAGGCTCTCCTGCTTCCAGGCGCCCTCGGGGGCCGGGCTTCCGGCTCCTGTGGGGTCTCATTCTGCACCTGGGGTTGGGGCAGTCTTGGGGGAGGGGGTCGGGGGGGTACCTGGAGAGGCCACAGGAAGTATCTGAAATCTCCGTTGACTCCGCTTTTCGCGAACATGTCGGCGGTGCACCCTGTGGTTATGGAGAGCAAGGCCCGTTTCTCCTGCAGAGAAAGCAAGTGCATTTGTGTGGACCCCGGAGGGGACCCGTGAGCATCACGGTGACGGCGGCACGAAGCCTGGCAATGACCGGGAGGGAAACTGAGCCCCGGCGCTGGCCCGAGGCCATGCCTGCCTCACCCTCTGCCGCCCACGGGCCCTGTGTGCACCTGCCCAGCTCCGACAAAGCCAACGAGCACTGCACCTTGATGCGATGCCGCCCGCACCACCCCGCCCGGGGCGCAGCGATGGAGGCCCCGCGCGCACCTTGAGGAAGCCGGAGTCGTAGAATCCCGGGATGTCGAAGGCGAAGCCCTGGCACAGGACCCGGTCCATCCAGCCCTTCAGGATGGCCGGCACGCTGAACCAGTACAGCGGGAACTGCGGGCAACACCGGACCGGCAGGCCGCGCGGTCTCCTCAGTCCGCCTGGTCCGCCCCTCTTCCCAGGGGGCACGCGCGAAAGGACGCCTGTCCCCTTTCCGTCCCAGGTGTGCAAGACGGGGCGTGCTGTGTGCACGTGTCCCAGGTGGGCGGGGCGGGGCGTGCAGTGTGCACGTGTCCCGGGTGGGCAGGACGGGGCGTGCTGTGTGCGTGTGTCCCAGGTGGGCGGGGCGGGGCGTGCAGTGTGCACGTGTCCCGGGTGGGCAGGACAGGGCATGCTGTGTGCGTGTGTCCCAGGTGGGCGGGGCGGGGCGTGCAGTGTGCACGTGTCCTGGGTGGGCAGGACGGGGCGTGCTGTGTGTGTGTGTCCCGGGTGGGCGGGATGGGGCGTGCAGTGTGCACGTGTCCTGGGTGGGCGGGATGGGGCGTGCTGTGTGCACGTGTCCCAGGTGGGCAGGGCGGGGCGTGCAGTGTGTGCGTGTCCCAGGTGGGTGGGGTGGGGCGTGCAGTGCGCACGTGTCCTCGGTGGGCGTGGCGTGCAGTGTGTGCATGTCCAAGTGGGAGGGGCAGGGAGTACAGTGCATGTGTGTCCCAGTGGGTAGGGCGGGGTGTGCAGTGCACGTGTGTCCGAGTGGGAGGGGTGGGGAGTGCAGTGCATGCGTGTGCCAGTGGGTGGGGCGTGCAGTGCATGTGTCCCGGGAGGGTGGGGCGTGCAGAGCTGACAGTGGTCACCGCTGCTGCGCCAGGTGGCTCTGGGTCCCCCGGGGGCAGTCCCCTTGCGCTGGTCCCCAAGCAGGAGGGCACTGGGGGTCTGTCACCCATGCAGCCCAGGGCACAAGCACGTGGGTGTGGGAGAGTCCGGCTCTGCGCGGACCTGGCACCTGGATCTGAGAAACTTCAGGTTCTGACTGGCACTGAAGCCTCCCCCTCAGACCCCACAGGCCAGCAGCTGCAGGACCTGCCTGAAGCCCCCTGGGCCCCCGTGGGCCCTGAGGCTGCGTCCAGCAAGGTCCTCGGTGAAAAGCGGTGGACTGGAGAACAGGCGGCGCCCAAAGCTAGAAGGAGGCCCAGCCTTGGGCCCTCTCACTATAAATCTGACTCTGGACTTGGTGTGGAACCCAAGCTCCACCGCCTGCTGCTGTGTGACCCTGGCACGTAGGGAACCTCTCTGGGCTTCCGTTTCCTCCTTTTCAGAGAGGGTTACTACTGGTTCCTCGCTCTCAGGGTTGCGATGAGGATTCAGTGACAGGTCACTGTGCCCAGAACAGGGTAACTGCTCAGTGCAGGGTGAGGTATGGGAACAGCAATGACAGTGCTCAATGGAAGAGAAAAGCTGAGGATCAGGCAGAGGGATGAGGGGAAGACGGGGCGGGGTGTGAAGAAGAGAACCCGTCACAGAAAGAGCGGGACTGGCCTGCTGTAGACGCCTGGTCAGTCCCCTGACCCCGGGGACACAGGAGGAGAGGAGCGAGGGGGCTGGGTGCGGTTCTGGGGCCGAGGGGGTGTCCTGCTCTCCTGTCCCCGCCCTTGGCCTTCGCAGGGTTGGGACACAAGACAACCTGGACCCACCAACCAGATCCTGGACCCAGACCCCAGGCTCCATGCCCAGCAGGAGGAGGGAGGAGCCGGCGTGGGAGGAAGACCCCCGCGTGGAGGAGGGCAGAGCCGGCGTGGGAGGAAGACCCACGGGGGTCGGAGCAGGAAGAGCAGAGGTGTCCAAGCCTCCAGCCAGCATGTCCGTGGGTGTCAGGAGACCCCGGTGACCAGGGCCCTTAGAATAATTTCCCCGTGTTTGTTTTTCTAGTTTCACTTGGATTTCCATCAGCCCAGTGGCTCCCAAGAAGCACGTGTGTGTTTTGCTGCCAGGCTAAGGGTCACATCGCGGTGGGGGTGGGTTTTGAGGTAGAACCCGTTGGAGCCGGTCTGGGCCGCCCTTTCTGCACTGAGTCACCGCCCTGGGACAAGCTGACTGAAGGCAGGGATGCTGGGCGGGTGGCAAACAGGGGGAGGCGGGAGCAGAAAGACTCTCCTGCAAGTGGTCAGCGTGAAGCGGCCCGGGTCCCCGGGACGGACGTGGCTTTTCCCGCAGCCCCGGGCTGTCTGGCATAGAGGCCGGAGGGGAGTGTGTGACTCAGGGGAAAATCACTCTCACTGACTGATGTCAGGGGCAGGAAATTTGGAAAGAGTGTGCACACAGGGCGAATGAACCCAATGTCGTGTAACGAAGACAGGAAACGCAAACCTGAAATATCACTAGGTCGGCTTCCTGAACTTTCTTCTGCTCGTCCGCGATGTCCCTGCTCAGCGAGCCACTCCTGCAGGCTTCGTAGGCTTCCGCCCCGTAGCTGAAGAGCTCGGGATTGGAGAGGGCACCTGGAGGTTGGGGGGCGCATGGTCTCACTCTCAGGGGAGCACGCAAGCCCCTCCCGGCCGATCCCACCAGCGTCACTGTCACTCGGACTCCCCAAAGCACGTCCAGTGGTGGCCCAGAGCGGTCGTGGCCTGCTCTGTTTGGGTGGGTAGTGAACGGGGTTCTGAAGACGGGCAGGAGTTCACCGGGCAGCCGGGAACCCCGCGGGGCAGAGGAAGGGCATCCGGGCAAAAGACAGGCCGCGTGTCCCCCAGCCTGGCCAGCCCAGGAAGGGCCGTGGGGCGCAGGGGAGGGCACGGCAGAGCAGGGCCGGGTCTCCCTGAGGAGCTTGGACTTCTCCTGCACGTGGGCAGCCAGTGGTGTGAGAAGGAAAAGTAAGTAAACATGCTGCTGTGGGTTTGGAAAAGCTCAGGGTGGCAGCGACGGAGCAAACGTGGTGGGGGGAGGGGGAGCTCAGGGGACCGCAGTGGGTGGGGGGAGGCACTTCAGGGTCAGAACTCACAGCACTGACTCTAGCAACTAAATGAGAGATAAGGTATCTTGACCTGTGCCCTTAATGAGTCCTTGTCGACCAAAATGACTCATCCAAGGCTGCCATCAGTCTCCACGGCAGGTTAGGGGTCACTGAGCGCTCCCTCCCGAATGCCACACACCCCACCTTCTCCGTCTTCACAGCAACTAATGGGATAGACCGGTGTCGGCCCCCATCCACCAAACAGGAAACTGAGACTGAAGAGGTGAGGCATCTGAGTGTCCACCAGTGGATGCATGGGTAAAGCCAATGCCGTGCACGCACACGCACACGCAGGAATAGTATTCAGCCACCAGAAAGAATAAAACCTTGCCCTATGCAACAACATGGATGGACCCTGAGGGCATTATGCTGACTAAAATAAGTCACACAGAAAAGAATAAGTACTGTATGATCTCACTTACAGGTGGAATCTAAAACAAAAAGATAGAACAAAACAAAAACAAGAACAAAAAAAAAAAAACCTCCCCCAAAACAAACAAAAAAACCACCAAATTCATGGATATAAAGAATAGATTGGGGAAGCGGGACGGCTCAGTGGGTTAAGCGTTCACTTTGCAGCACCGGGACTGAGGATCGAATCCCGTCCCCGGCCCATGTGGACCCATATGCTGAACTGGGGAGTGCCCCCAGTTCAGTTCTCACTGGGGTGAGACCCCGGCCCAGTTCCTGCCCTGTGCAGCCCCGCGCCCACCTGTGGAATCAAACTATGTGGAAAAACCACTGATGTGCAACTATGGAGACTGTTCTGGGCCCTCCCCCTTCTCTCTGTCTCTGTCTCTGTCTCTGTATCTCTCTCTCCCTCTCTCTGTCAAAAACCATAAAAATAAATCTTAAAAAGAAAAAAGAACAGGGGAGGCCGGGATGGCTCAGTGGGTTGAGCGCTCACTTTGCAGCACCGGGGACTGAGGATCGAATCCCAGCCCCGGCCCGTGTGGAACCATATGCTGGGCTGGGAGCTCCTTCAGTTCAGTTCTCTCTCTCTCTCTCTCTCTCTCTCTCTCTCTCTCTCTCTCTCTCTCTGTCAAAAATAAATAAATAAATAAAAATATATTTAAAAAAGAAAAGAAAAAAGAACAGATTGGTGGTTGCCTGACGCAGGGGGTGAGGGTCAGGCAATGCAGGTGAACAGGGTCAAAAGGGACAAACTTCCAGTTACGAAATGAGTATGTCAGGGAGAGGCAGCGCACGGCCTGGTGACTACGGTCCGTAGGAATCCTGCAAGTAGCTGGGAGAGTGAATCATCAAGGGAGAAAAAATGTAACTAAGTGAGATGAGAAGTGTTCACTGACTTATCGGGGTCCCTGCCTGGCAACACACCCCAATGTTGAATGCTGACATTGTAACCCGGAAGCGAACATGTCCATTACACCTCCAATAGGTGCATAAACCGCACACAGGCAAAGAAGGAAGCGGTAAACCTCCTGTGACTCACCAGGGAAGTCCTTCCGCGTGGCTCGGGGCTCGAAGTCCATGGCATAGAGATCGGAGACAGTGACGGTGCAGCCCTGCTTGCTCAGTTCAGCCACGGCCGCGTCCTTCAAGGATCCATTGAAAGATCTGGGCTCCTGGTGCGCGTAGACAATGAGCACCTTCTTCCCTGAAGCCAGAGCACACACGCCGTCTCTCAAAGACCAAACATCACACTTCAACAAGGACCGAGACGGCTCTGAGACGTGTTGGGTCATCAGAGCAGTGGGAGCTGAGAGGCACCAACCGCTCCGGTGGGTGACAGTGATAACTCCATTTATACCGCAACTCATCACGACGTGAGGTTACTCATCTAGACCCCGGGTCAAACTGCGAGTCCTCAGAGAGAACACATCCCAGTTCTTCACCAGCCCAGTCGATCTCGGTCGTCCCCTGTGAGAAGCAGCAGCCCTGCTCCCGCACATCAAATGCAGAAAGTATTGTCATAAGCTGGGCACCGGCTGCCCACATACAGCTCTGCTTCCCCTCCTCCAGCCTCATCAAAGTGTCAAACTTTGGGGAAGCTGGGACAGCTCAGCAGGTTAAGCGCTCACTTTGCAGCCCCAGAGCCTGAGTATCGAATCCCGGCCCCGGCCCATGCAGACCCATATGCTGAACTGGGGAGTGCTTCATGTGTGGGACACCTCTGGTTTTAAAAAATAAAATGTCAAACCTGAATGAGATATGAGAAATCGCCTGGTCCCACAGGGGAGGGCAGGGCACAAGGAGCCCTGCTTTGGGTGGCAGGGATGACGGGAGTCTAAGAAAAGACGGGTCCTGGCTGTGTCCTTATTACCCACAGCCTCTGACACAGAGTTTTTCTTGATCAGAGGATTCTGTGAGCCTACATACTGCTTTCTCCTGGCAGGCAGCTGTGGGAACGTGCTTACGTTTCTCCAGGCCCTGTCTAAGGCCAAGATGTTTAAACTTCACTTAAAATGTTCAGCACAGGGAAAGCTGGGATGGCTCAGCGGGTTAAGCACTCGCTGTGCAGCCCCGGAGCCCGAGGATCGAATCCTGGTCCCGGCCCAGGTGGACCCATATGCTGAACTGGGGTGTAGCCCCCAGTTCAGTTCTTGCCGGGGCCTATGCGGGAGGCTCCCAGCCCAGTTCCTGCCCTGTGCAGCCCTGTGCCCACCTGTGGAGTGAAACTATATGGAAAACTAATGTCAACTATGGAGACTGCTCTGGGCCCTCCCCCTTCTCTCTGCCTCTCTCTGTCAAAAAACAATAAAAATAAAGCTTAAAATGTTCAGTGCAGGCCCTTATGGAGGAAATACAAAGCCTAGTGTGAAGCCAACAATTTGGGGGCATTCACCTCAGTACTGAGGCTGAATTCCATGACTTAGATTCATGATGAACGCTCTCTAGTTTAGCTTCTCTGACTCATTGGTTGCACGTGAGCTCTACTTGGGGGCTTCATAGGGAAATCGATACCAAGAAATGTCCACACCAGTGATTCTCACCTACGGGCAATGCTGCTCCCTCCCAGAAGATAGTTCACAGCATCTGGAGACACTTTGGGTTGTCACAGCTTGGGGACAGGTGGGTGGGCACTACCGGCACCTGGTAGATAGAACCCCAAGGATGTTGCTACACATCCTACAAGCACAGGACAAGCCCACAATAACGGAGTATCTGGCCCCAAACGTCAGTAGGGCTAAGGTAGGGAAACCCTAACGTGCAATGCAAGGCCTAAACCAAGGTGGGTCTTCACGTTCTGGAAGGAAAGGATTTTCACCTCATACTGTTAAGAAAAAAAAAAAATGTCACAGGATGGGCTGCATCATGACCGGGACACGTAAATACGGAGTCATGCTGAAGTTTTAACCAAGTTTTAACACTCCTGGGGCTCGATCACCCATCAAGGGATTCATGAGCATCTCCTACGTCCAGGGGCTCATTCCAGAGACTGGCGAAGCAAGGCCCTTACTTTTGAAGAATGCACAGGTATATTTTGGTAGGGTTGTAATGAATCATAAATAAGGAAGAAAAGACAAAAAACAAGATAATTCCAGGTAGTGATCCACATGATCAAAATGCACTTTATACACTTCAGGGTTGTTTGGGTATTTTTTTTTTTTTAAGATTGATTTTTATTGTTTTTTGAGAGAGATAGACAGAGAGAAGGGGGAGGGCCCAGAGCAGTCTCCATAGTTGACAGTTTTCCATATAGTTTCACTCCACAGGCGGGCGCAGCGCTGCACAGGGCAGGAACGGGGCCGGGAGCCTCCCACATAGGCCCCGGCAAGAACCGAACTGGGGGCAACAGCCCCGTTTAGCACATGGGTCCACATGGGCTGGGGCCGGGATTCGATCCTCGGTCCCCGGGGCTGCAAAGTGAGCGCTTAACCCGCTGAGCCATCCGGGCTTCCCCTGTTTGGGTATTTTTATAGCCAAGTCTTCAATTTCTGATTAAAATTTTACTTTAACAAAGATCAGCTCCCCCAGCTGTGAGAGTTACCTGCCATGGTCTTGGAAGATGAGTGTTTCCCCAGAGTTCCGTCTAGAGGAAGGTGTGCTGTTAATCTTGGGCACAGGAGGATTCGGGGAGGCGGGCACCCGGCACGGGGACGCGGTGGTCCTGCTCAGGGGCCCCAACAACCTGTAAGAGAAAAGCAAACACGAGGGGCTGGTGGACCGACTGTAGGCCTCACCGCCTTTCGTGAAGGACATGCAAACTTATCAGGAAACAGGCTTTTCAAGAGGCAAGGAGCCCTCTGGAGCGTTAGGCCTCAGAGGACAAATCACACAGGATGTCAAAACCAATACTTTCTTTTTTTAGAACCTTTTCAGAACCTTCTGCGAAGCCATCGGGAAAAGATCCCGGGATAGGAACTTCAAATGCCCTCCTATCCCAAAGGGAAGCTCAAGTCCTGTCCCACGTTCTTAAATGGACTATTGATTAAACAGTTAGGAATCTCCCTCTTTGGCTACCCAAGATCTCCTCTCTTGTTCTTTAACTGTCCCTGACTTCATTCCCGTGACAATATGCTCCACAAAAGACTACATTTCCCAGCTCCCCTTGCGTTTACGAGTGGCCAATGAAGTGTCAGCAAAGCCACCTGATGGGGTGTCCTAGGAAATAGCTTTAAAGGAGCCAATTCCTGAGTAGAGGGTGGGAGAAGGAAGGGAGGTACCCTTGCCACTGGCCTTTTTCCGGGTTGGACTGTGGAACAATAGAGCTCAGTGGGTCCTCAGGTCTCCTGAGGGTGAGGCCCTGGACTGAGAACGGCAGAGCGGAAGTGTGAAAGGAACTGCGTTCCGGGTCTTTAACTGTGGGATGGCTCTGGACCGTCCACGTCCAAGGTCTGTACAGGAGCCATCAGGGTCTAAGCCAGTGTAAGCTGCTGCAGTTCAGCTGGTGTCTAATCCTGGCAGTGAGTGGGGCGCAGGTCTCAACGGAGCTACGCGTGCACTCACAATTCTTTTTATTTATTTTTATTTTTTATTGTTTTTTTGACAGTGAGACAGACAGAGACAGAGAGAAGGGGGAGGGCCCAGAGCCGTCTCCCTAGTTGACAGCATTAGTTTTCCATATAGTTTCACTCCACAGGTGGGCACAGGGCTGCGCAGGGCAGGAACTGGGCCAGGAGCCTCCCACATAGACCCCGGCAAGAACTGAACTGGGGGCACACCCCAGCTCAGCATATGGGTCCACACGGGCCGGGGCCGGGATTCGATCCTGGGGCTCCGGGGCTGCAAAGCGAGCGCTTAACCTGCTGAGCCCTCCCAGCCTCCCACATTCACAATTCTTAGCGGAGCTGCATGTGCATTCACATCTCCTCACCGAGCTACGAGCTACGCGTGCACGCAGCGGTCCGGGGCTCCTAGCAGGACTCACCACCGTCTGGGCAGGTGCTGCACCGGATGCTGAGGGACAGTGGTGGCCGAGACAGGCGGGAATGACCCTTTATACTGTGAGAGGAGGCAGACAAAACAAGCAGGCCGACAAAGCAACCACAGAATCTGGGTAGCAATGGGCACTAACAGTGCGACCAGTGGCAGTGATAAGAAAAGCGCTTGAACAGACTTGTTGCCTGGTGTGCGCTGCAGCTGAGGGCGGGTACAATGCGCCCTACAACCGGGTCGAGCAGGGTTTAGGAAGAGGTAGGTTCATACAGCCCTAACCTCGCAGTGGTCCGTGGCCCAGGCCAGGCAGAAGCCCACATGCTTCCTGTCTGGCTGGGAAGTCACCCCCGGCAGCTCTGTGGCCTGCAGTCGCCGCCGAGAGAGGGCAGCACCGGGGAACCGAGCCTCCCTAGCCGCCGGCTCCCTGGCAAGTGCAGCTACTCACCCTTCGCCAGAGGACGCCCCGGCAGGAGCAGCAGGACCGGCTTGGGCCGGCGCCTCCGGGACCGAGGTTCTGGGGTCTGTGCCGGTTCCGACCACGTGGGGACAAGCAATCGCAGACGCAGGGCAGTGGCTGGAACGCGTGCTCGGCGTGCGCCCCAAGGCTGTCCCGGATTTGAGCTTCCCAGGGCTCTGGTTCCTCCCAAAGCGTCAGCCCAGGGCTCCTCCCCGGGCTCCTCCCCGTCCCCGGCCTGCTCTGCACCCCCAGACACGGCCTCGGCCGCGCCCCTGAACCCCTGTTTGCCTCTCTCCTTCTCCCTTGGATTGCAGCAGGGCCTGGGTCGGCTCTGCACTGTGGCGACTGGGCATCACCATGCTGGGAAGAGGGGGCGCTTTCCTGGCCCGGCAGGTATCGGGGTCCATCAATAAAGGTCTAGAACAGGGGTCTCCAAACTTTTCAGCCCGCGGGCCACATTAACTTAAGGTGACCAGATTGTAACATTGGTAAAGTGGGACACCATTGACCGGGGGGGGGGGGGGGGGGGGGGGGGGGGGGGG
>PVKE010041627.1:0-14088 GCA_004027555.1 Craseonycteris thonglongyai | reverse complement strand
AATATCTCTGTATAAAAAATGAAATAGGGGAAGCCGGGATGGCTCAGTGGGTTAAGTGCTCACTTTGCAGCGCTTAGGACCAAGGATCGAATCCCGGCCCCGGCCCGTGCGGACCCATATGCTGACCTGGGGAGCTCCCCCAGTTCAGTTCTCTCTCTGCCTCTGTATTTCTCTCTCTCTCTGTCAAAAACAATAAAAAAATAAAATAAAATAAATGTTAAAAAATGAAATAAATTAAGAGATAAAAGCAGAGAATATAAAATTAAAAAAAAATTTTTGCTTTTTTTAAATAAAATTCCTAGTGACTATAGGGTTTTATATGTGGTATCCTGGGGGAAATGCAACTTAGAATTTCATAGAACTGTGTTTAATTTTAACGCTCCTATTTGTTAACTGTGAGATTATCTCTAAATCTTAAATTCATTATAAAATGAAAAGAGTAATAGCTACTTGTAATACCAATGTTATAGGCTTAAAAGGTTAAAGTGCTTTAACTCCCTCATGGTAGTCAAACATTTCTTTTCTTGTTCATGTTTGTCCATAATCTATATAGCAGGAGGACAGTATTTTGCTTAGTGGAAGATAAATTCTATTAATATATCTTTAGAATAAGTCTTAATCACATTAATTATATTTGGGACAATAAAAACTTGTATCGCATATTAAAGGTTTTTGTTCCTTATACTGAAAATGTGGGGCGGGGAAGGAAACCTCGTGCACGCACAGTTGGTGGGATTGGAAATTAGTGCAGAAATTATGCAAATCAGTTTGGAGTTTCCTCCAAAAATTATAAATATAACTACTTTAAGACCCAGGATCACTTCTGGGTATTTATTCAAAGAAATCCAAAACTCGAATTTAAAAAGACATGCACCTCTGTGTTCATTCACTGTAGCACTATTTACAATAGCTAAGATATGGAAGCAACCTAACTGTCCATCAATAAATAATTGGGTAAAAAAGATGTGGTATACATATATAATGGAATATTACTCAGCCATAATAAAGAATGAAAGCTTACCATTCTCACAACATAGATGGAAACTAGAGGGTATTATGCTGAGTGAAATAAGTCTGACAGAGAAAGACAAATACCACATGATCTCACTTAGATGTAGAATCTGAAAAACAAAATAAATCAGAAAAGAAAATAGAAAGAAACTCATAGATACAGAGAACAAATTGATGGTTCCCAGATTAGGGCTAAGGGTTGCGGGGCTAAGTGAAGAAGGTGAAGGATTAAGAAGTATAAATTAGTAGTTACAAAATAGTCACAGGGGTTGTGAAATAGAGTACTTGGAAAGCAATAAAAGATTTTTTTAAATAAAAATAAAATCATCACACCTGAAGTCATAATAAAATGCCTGAAAATTGTATTCCTTATCTTATTTGTTTGCTGATATATCCACAGAGCCTAGGACAGTATCTGACACATGGCTGATGGTCAGTAGTATTTTCTGGAACAAATTAATGAAAGTGCTTTAGAACACCAAATTGTAGAATACTCCCAGAATATAGAACAATCCAATATCCATTTACTAGGAGTTCTGGAAATAGGAGGAAAAAGCCACAAGAGTAACTGGGAGTGTGGTATTAGCATAGAAATTGACAGATAAATGGGAATATAATAGAGTCCAAACATGTAAAGCCAGTCTATATTAGGAAATTTATGATAAGGTAAAGGTGGCATTTCTGATGATTTTGAGACAATATAGGCTTTCATTGTGGGGAAAAATTCTTAGAATTAATTTTTTTCTCTATATACCAGAAACACAAAATAATCCAGGTTGATTAAAGTTCTGAAAGAAAATACTACTTACCAGTCTAGCTTCCCATTTTTACTACTCTACCTCCATCCCAATTTCTGAAAGTATTTAAGAAGGCATCTAATTTATTAGCACTGACTTCACAGGATATTGCTTTTCATATTGATATAATTTTTCAAGGGGCCAGTGTCTGTAAAGTCTGTCATCTCCACATATTTCTATTGATGTCACTGGCTAATTTTCTGACTTTAAGCCATCTTCTCTGGGAACTAATTTTGAACTTTTGTTTTGCCTGAATAATTCAATACCATCATTGACTTTTGCTAGCATCACTTTTTCTTTGTACTGACAGCTGAGTATCCCTCTAGTCCTACTTGACATTTTATAGGAGGTTGATGAGATCCCTTTATAATTAAATTAAGTGAATTAAAATGATTTAAAACCTACTTAAGTCCAAGTAAATGGATTTTTATAAATGTCCATTAGTTTAAATACTTGAAAATAACAGAGGAGGAAATATAAAAGTGGATATTTGAAACTTAATTCTAATCCAGAGAAAATTTGGAAGTAGATATACACATTACCTAAATCTCATCATAATCAGGAATTATGTGTTCTCATTTTAGTCATATATGAATCATATCTGGGTTGCAGAAATGCCATGGAATTCTTAACATTGCATCAGAATGTATTGTTTCATTTATATCTATACACATCATAAAGTTATACTTATGACAATAGGTTCTAATGAAAAGAATCCAAAATAAGGGTAGGGAATGTATGTCATCCTGTATGTGACACCACTAAATTCACACATTAGTCCATTTAAGGTACGATAGTAACTTCAGATGGTGCTGGCTTCATGGATTTGGGACCAGCATAGTCTCAATGGGCCCCATGCACAGAAGGGCATCATACTTGGGGTTTAATACTCTTGGGTAGCTATTGAAGTTTTTTAAAGATTTTCATTTCTGAATTTGTTTTGTAAGAGAAATCTGTAGGAAAATGGAGCCTGTGCTGGGGCTTGGAGCCTTGGCTCATCTGTGGTTCCACCTCCCACCATCTCCCCAACGGACAAGGTGGTATTCTTGGCTACCTGGTCCCCCAACCCTCATCCTCCCAACCAGTCCAGCAACATCTGACAAAGCATTGAGAGCTTGAACACAGAGGTTGGAAGGCTGGTGCACATGATAAGTTGCCAGGCAGAGCTCCTGGGTGCCTGTGAGGATTTGCTTTCATCCAGAGAGTGCCCCTTTGCTGAAGGGAATGAGACATTAAGTAACAAATAAGACCACTATGACAGATCTAGTGAGAGAACATGGGAGAATGAAAAAACTTGGTTTTATTCCTGTGTTTGAACTAAAAGGACCCATATTTTCATGTCGACCTGGTTGCAACAACTTTATGTAGCCGGCTCTGACTCTTTCACAGTCATTCATGTATCTGTTTGATTTCGGCTCCTCAGAGACATTTTCTAATCACTCTATCACAGGAGTGACCAACATTTTTCTATAAAGGACCAGAAAATAAAATAGTACATACAGTCTTTGTAGGTCATACAACCTCTGTAACTACTCAACTCTGCTGTGATAACATGGAAGCATCCATGAATGAATGAGCATGCATATATTCCAATACAACTTTATTTATGGACACTGAAATTTGAGTTTCATGTAATTTTCACCTGTCACTAATATGTGTGTGGGGGGGGCAGGTGTGTGTGGGTGTGTGTGTTGCTTCTCTGCTCACTCCCCCAGTCATTAAAAACTGTAAAAACCATTCTTAGCTCACAAAAATAGTCAGATGGCTGGATTTGGACCATGATTTATAGTTTGCTGACTCCAATTAAATAAATATGTATGGAAAGTAGGGAGATATGAGTAGTGGGCCACAGGCTAGAGGGTTATTTTAAAGGAGGAGCCACAGTGAACACAAGCATAACTCATCTTATATTATATTCTGAAACTTGGCAAATTCCATTTGTACTTTCAAAATACTTGTGAAAACACTTTTTTTTTCTTATACTGAATGACTTAGTGGCAGGATTCAATCACAATAGTTGTTTGTTTTTTTAATGAATGTATTAAAACCAAAATTTAAGCAAATATTTCAAACCTGTCTCTTCTTTTCTCCCATTGCCATATATCTTTTCTTTTTTTTTAAATTCTGCCTGTGTCCTTTGAGTTCTGTGGCCCCATTCACTTGGGACTTGAACACATTTACCTTCTTTCTAATCGAAGCCCTTCTGCTAGCTACTTGTGTGACCTGGAGCAGTAAGCCGTTTAACCTTTCTGAGCCACGGCATTCTGTGCTAGTTAGACTAAGCAGTGCCAGCAGCATAACAGGCAAAGCTAGAATCCCAGTGGTTTAACAAAACGGAGGCTTACTTGAAGTTTTCATAAAGTCCAGTGTGAATGGAATGACCCTCCTTCATCTTGCAACTACATTATCCGGAGAGTAAGAGAGGGATGGAGAAGATGAATTTCTACTAATAATCAATTGGTCAGGACTAGTTACATGTCCCTAATCTAAATCCACATTCAAGTAAGGCTGGGAAATAAAAGGGAGCTTATGTTTATGGTTTTTGAACCCTAAAACTAGGTGTGAAATGATCTCTTAGAACAAGTCTTAGCCATTGATTTCTCTAAAAAAACAGACAATAAATAAGGCATTGTGGATAGTATGGTCTCTGTCACAACTTCTCAACTCTGCCATTGTAGAGTGAGAGAAGTCATAGAGAAAAAGCAAATAAATGAGCATAGCTGTGTACTAATAGAACTTTATTTTCAGAAACAGGAAGCAGGCTAGATTGGGACTACAGGACATAGTTTGCTGATCCCTTTCTTAGAGCATGACTAATGTATAATGATTCTCATTTTTCTTTACCTCAGATGTTCAGAGAGTTTTGGGCAGTGATTGCCCCTTCAGTGTTCCTTAAGATGGCTAATAGTAACTAATAGTTCTGAAGAAGCAAATAAGAATGAGGGCAGGTGATTACTGATCAATGGTTTCTTTCCTTTGGAATTTCTATTAGCCTGTCACCTTTCATTCACATATTAAAAAAAAAAAAGATTTATTTTATTGTTTTGACAGAGAGAGAGAGACAGAGACAGAGAGAGAGAGAGACAGAGAGAGAAATTGGAGGGCCCAGAGCAGTCTCCATAGTTGTACATCATTCGTTTTTTGACATAGTTCAATTCCATACAGGAGCGGGGCTGTGTAGGGCGGGTACCAGGCCCAGGGCCTCCTGCATGGGAGGCACGTGCCCATGAGCCAGGGCCCTCTCTCATGGGAAGCACGTGATGGGTGGGAACTGAACTGGGGAACTCACACATAGGAAGCACACCCCAGTTCAGCATGTGGGTCTGCACAGGCCAGGGCCAGGATTTGATCCTCGAACCCTGGGGATGCCAGGCGAGTGTTCAACCTGCTGAGCCATCCCAGCATCTCCCATCCAAAAATTTATGTGAAGCCATGCTATAGTAAGATCATACTCTGATCATGGAAAGAAAGGGAAATATCGTGAGAATTTTCATAACCAGGTCCTAAGCAGTCTATAATGAGTCCCAATAGTATCTAAGCATACATATATTTTGTATACTGGTATAAGAATGTATATACATTTGTGTTTCTCACAACAAACAAACAAACAAACAAAAAAACAAACATTATCTTATGGCATGTACCCAAGCAAGAAACCTGTGAGTCACCCCTTTCCCTTCTCCTAAAATCAACCTCCACATCCAGTCATATGCTAAAACCTAAACAGCTAACCTCATTAGCATCTCAAAAACCATCTGCTATCTCCAAACCTATTGCCACCACTTTTACTTCAGGACCTTATTAGGTGTTGGCTGGAATGCTGTAACATCCTCTAAATTAGTTTTCCTTCCTCAAGTCTACCCGTTGACCAATCCATTCTCTAAAGTGCTAAATTGAATGTGTTAATATGCAAAGCCAACTATGAAACCTCCTTGCTTGGAAATCATTCATTGGTTCCTTAAAACATTCAAGTTAAAGACCAAACTCCTTATTAGCCTGAAATTTAAAGTTTAGCCACTGCAATTTATAATATTTCACTTATTGAATCCACCACTGCCTTCACATACTCTGCACTGTAGTCACCCTGAAGTATTTGAGTTTTGTACTTTTCTTCTCCCCATCCTCTTTGGTCTGCCTACCACCTCTGCTTCATCAAGATTCAACTCAGCCATCAATAACCTGCTCGTGCAAGCCTTTCTTGGTTTCTTTCTTAAAATATAGACCCACCTTTGGGCTCCCTTTAGTTTGTGCCTCCACTTGTGGTAGCCCTTTTTATTATACTGTACTGCAGTATAATGGAATCCTTGGAATGCTTGGCTCTTCCCTCATCCACCATCTCTTCTCCACTCTATAGAGGCTGTTATCACCTGGACAACAGAAACAGTGTCTTACCTGTTCCTACCACAGTGCTTACCACGGTATCTGCAATTTAGTCACTCAGCAAATATCTGTAGACTGAAACAATGTAGGAAACAAAAATCAGCCTGTTTGCTTTCATAATAACATAGCAAATGTGTTTTAAGTATTATTAGAACTTCCAGTGGTCAGGATTCAGAAAGATGTACTTAAGAATGTAGGGAAGTAAAGTCAGCCTGAAATTTATAAAGTGTATGAGAGGAGCATTATATAAATTTGGTTTATTGCCTATATACAAATTGAAACAAAGACAAAACAACACAGTCACACAGTAAATCAAAACCAAGATCATAGACATACCTGTGTTTTTATTGGAGCCAGTGTCATACACTTTTGATTGCTGTTAATAGTCTGATGGAAAGAACATTGAATATGAAATTAAAGTTCAGTAGCTCCACAGATAGACATTTCATGAGAAACCAAGCCTGACATCGAACCCTGATCTTTTGTACTTCAAAGGCAACTAAGTCCTATATGGGAACTAATTTGAGTTCTATTACTGACTTTATGTGTCATAATAATAAATGACTTTCACTTTTTGTATAATAATATTTATGGCCCTCAGCCTCTTTTATAAAACAAACAAAAGTAATGGTGAAAGAACAGAGCATATTGTGATAATTTGCACCCTTTATATAAAAAAAAACCTCTGTATTGTACATTTTCATTATCATTGTCTATTTTTGATTATAGACTAAAATATATCTACTTAAAGAAAACATGATGAGCTGGAAGAGACAGTGTAACTTGAATATTATGTAGAAAAATAATCTGTGAAGTACAGTGATTAAATTAACAATAACTTGAGGGCAATGGAAATGTTATAATAGTAAACCAACAGTTTAATGTACTTTGGGGGAAAGTAGAGTACTATAAACTTTATAGTAGAGAGATTGTAGTTAATGTCTTGTTAATTATGAAATTGTTAATACTTAAGTAATATGAATGAGGAGAATAAAAAGTAAAAATACTTGGATTGATTCTTGGGAAATATAAACAATTCTGAGAGCCAAAAAGATGACAGATTTCTTTCTTTCTTTCTTTCTTTCTTTCTTTCTTTCTTTCTTTCTTCCTTCCTTTCTTTCTTTCTTTCTCTCTCTCTCTCTCTCTCTCTCTCTCTCTCTCTCTCTTTCTTTCTTTCTTTCTTTCTTTCTTTCAAGTACTATGTTAGAAGCTCTGCTAGGAAGGAAAAAGAGTGAACATAAATAAAACTATGGAAGAAAACTGCTATAAGGAATAATGGGTGTACATTGTATCTGCCCCTACTTTATTATTTTAACTTTTATATTTAAATGGACTTGTCTTGCTATTTGAGGATTAATTAAAATCCTTAAAAAAGAAAATTTTCATTATAAAACCAAGCAGATTTTTATATCCTGAAAAATGTTTTATATAACTTAATTCTGATGATAAAATTTCAGCATATGGTACTTGTGGACAATATCTAATGCCAACAATTTTTGGGACTATATAAAGAATTAAAAAAATGAAATGGCCTTAATAATGTGTCAATGTTTAAGGGCCCTTTTATTATTAGATTCTATATCCTCAGGGTCTGGCAAATGCCAGATGCTTAATAAATGTTAGTTGAATGAAAGGTGACTTAAAATTGCAACTTTCCAAATTGATCATTGAGAGATATTCTGCATACTGTATTTTTGCAGTCTTCTGGTGAAATACAATAAAAAGTCTAAATTATTTTATCAACTATGCCATAATATTTTTTCATTAAATAATTTTTTATTAACTCATTAAGAAATTATTTAGTGTCTCTCTGTAAAGCATAATTATATTTTAAGTATAAAACCATATAGTTTAACTGAAAAAATCATCATTTAGGTTAAATTGATGGGGAGATTGGGCTAAAGATGAACATGATAATATTAATACTGTCATTATGCTAATTTATTTTAGCCTAAACAACGAACATCTATTGTGTCTTCTCTGGATTTTCATCGAATGAATCACAACCAAGAATATTTTGAAATCAACACATCTACAGGATATACAAGCTTTACTTCCAGCCCTCCTGTTAGTCCAAACACCGCTTCTGTGGGAATCACAGAAGTGAAGAATGAAGAAACTGGCCGAACAGGTAAAGAAGTTCACTTTAATGCAGCTGTATTTTTGAACCTTTAAAATGAAAGCCTTTATGAGTTAGAGAAATTAAAAGGAATTTTCCGTACAAATTGCATTGGGTTTTTGTTCATCTACATGTGTGGCAATGTGGGGCTTTACGATTTTTGTCATTGTGGATATAATAATATTCTTTCTGAATATATCAATGACCTTTTAGGCGTTAGATAATAAAGTTGATAATTTAATGTTATTATGGTAGTAAAATAACCAGAGACCCAGAAATGCTCTTTTCCTACTGCTATTTACCCTTCTCTACACAATGGCATCAGCTCATCAATATGTGACTTTATTGATAGCTTCTTTGAGGCAAGAGAATCTACTTTAAGGTTACTGGTAAGACTGAATTAGATAGTGGGGTCTAAGTGGACTATCACTTTACTTAAACCAAGGTGAACTTAGAGAAGAGGGGTGTGAAGAAATAAAGCTGTAGGTAAGGAAACGATTAATATAAGTAACCACACCCACTAATAAAACATACCTGGTTTCACCCAATCAGATTTGCAACACTTCCCTTCTTTGGGGTTGAGAAGAGGAGATAATAACTGGTAAGGCCAAGGACAGAAATATGAAAAGTGGGGCCTAAAGAATATCTTCTCTTTATGTCTAATTTAAAATAATGAATTATTCAACTATTTTTCTTCAAAGAGAAATCATTTTAAAATCCACTAAATATAATTAATATAAATTTTAGAATCATGTAATCTTTGTTCAAAATGAGTATATATGACTATATGAATCTACCTATTTAAGTTATTTACTGTGACTTTACTTTTAAAAGCACTGATACAAACTTCAGAAATATTGCCAAAGAATTGTTTTCCCCTAAAAAAAATATATGTTTTTAGAATAATTAATAAAAGTGGGGTGAGCAATGTTCTGTGGAAGCTACAATCCAATCTTTGCATGGTAACCTGGTGATACTTATAAACCATAAATCAAAGTATGTCATTATCATGTATAAAATGCTTAGTAGCTTCTCACTGAATGTAAAATAAAATTTAACTCTTTACCATGTCCAATGATGTTCAGTGTAATCTTGCTCCTGACTAGCTTTTTAACTTAAACTTTAGCAAACTCAACCTGGCTCACACTGGCCTTGTTAGCTAGGCACTCTGTCCCCTGGGGGTTGTACTTTGGTCCCTACTACCTGGAATCTCTGTCTTCAAATTATTTTGTGACTGAGTGTCATCTGGATTTTGGCTCAAACTCAGTTCCTCACAGAGGCCTTCCCAGATCACCCTATCTTAAGTAGAGCCCTCAATATGATGGTAATTATAACAACAAAGGTGTGAAAAGAACAATAATAATATTAATAAGCAAATGCTTAAATTTCTTTATATTTAATGTTTTAATATTTAATTTAAAAATTTTTAAATTTTTTATACATTGAATTTATTATCTTTCATATTAATAAGTGGTAAGCATTTAAGCAAATACTTAATACTATGAATCATATACTGTTCTAGGCATTTTATTCATATTGACTCATTTAAACCTCATAACTGTTATATAAATTAGGTATTTGTAGACAGTGAAGCACAGAAAGAGGATAAATAACTAAATAACAACCCATAATAATAGTTGTGATTCAAACTTGGTGGTGGTGTTCATGTTCTTAACCATATTTCAACATTGCTCTAATTATAATACTTTTGTGAAAGCATCCTGTTTTCTCTTTTCCAGAGCCTATTTACTATGTAAAATTATATCACTCACTTTATTTATTTATTGTCTTCTCTCCTCTTTCTAGAATTGTAAACTTGAATGGATATATCCTTGACAAATCATAGGCACTGAAATTAGGCTAAGACTGACCTTACCTTTCTATGCAATAACCTCTTAATGCTATAGTTTTTCTTACATGTAGAATTAAACTAACAATTAGTTAATTAGATGATCTTACCATGTAGTACAATAGTGCTTATAAAGTGATTAGTACTATGTCGGGTACATAGTGTTCAATAAATGTTTGTAACTATTAGTAGTAGTCATTCTGATATTAATGAAGCCTGTCATTATATAATGAGCATTAGTATTTGTAGTATGTCTGCCATGTGTCAAATGCAATTTTATAAGAGAGGAAGGATGGGATATGATTTGTAAACAAAAGGTTATGTGGACCACAGACTGGGTTTGGGACATACAATTCTTAATTAATACTTATTTGAATGCCAACTTTCAGATTTAAAATCCTAAAATGGAAGAAATGGCTCTGACACTTGCCTTTAGGAAAATCTTTCTTAGCTTTATTTTAGTTAGGGCCCTAATATTTTTTAGATGATCAATTTTTTTTTTATTTTCAATAATTCTTTGAAGTAGATACAAAATATTATTTATTTATTTATTTTTAAATTAAGACTAAGAGAAGTTATAAGTCTAGCCTCAACCCCCTCATGCCCTCTCTCCACTCTGACCACCAGAGGGAGAGAATATGAACATGCACACTTTACTGCTGCCAGAACTTCAGTGGCATCATCCAGAATGTGTGGAGAAATTATAATTTTTCAACCATTTCAAAACTGTTATTTTCAGCTCTGACTTTTGAACAGGACCAAAAATCTAACCTTTAATGCTTGAAATACTTTCAAATAGCATGTTACTATGGTTTCCTACTATGATATGTCACCTTCATGTTACATCAAGAATTTTAGGGTAAATTGATATTTAGTAATAATATGGAAAGACAATGCTGGTTTGTTTCACCTTTAAAAAGTAAAACATTTAGTTGTACAAGTAAAACTTTTAAGGTGGGTATTTATCTACTTGAAAAAGTAGCATTTCATCATCTTGCACACAGATGTTTTGTTATTCTTTGCATTTAAGAACCTGCATAGGCAGGTACTACCACCTGGTGTGTATTGAGAAAGAATGAGCTCCAGAGTCAGTTCTGGCATTGAATTCCTAGATATTTTCCATCAAATCACTTTACTTCTCTGATTTACAATTTGCTCCTCTGAAAAAGAGAAATAGTGTAACATCTACTCTTTGGGTCATTGTAGTAATAAATGACCTTATTAATGTAAAATGCATTTTGTAAATTATGAAAACTAATGTTCTTTTTAATATTATATTATAATTATTGTTTAATATAGTTACTTTTGTTCTTCAATATTATTTGAAATCTTTAGTACTTTTAAGATAGAGTCTACCATAGGTCTTTACTTAGGCTAAACTAGCTGACCTTTTCTTGTACTAAAGGTATAACCAAAATTAACAGATAAATTCACAGTTCATTTTATAAATGATTGCATGGACAAAACATTAATCTTGATGAAGTGTCATTTAATAGAATGGAGATTAATAACACTTTAAATAAGTGACCCAATAAATTTATTATAACAGAGGGTCATTTCAAAAGTAACCTGAGTTGTAATTAAATCTTTCTACTTGGAAGACACTGTATTATGCAACCCAAGTAGTAATTTATAAATTATCAAAAAAGGTGGTTAAAGGGGAAGGCCTTTGGGGTTGGACAGACTTGGGAATATTATGAACATGTTTACACTTAACTAGAAAGATCACTCTAATATTAATGTGAAGTAGACAGAGTCAAAATGAGGTCAAATTGGAGTTGGGGAGAAACAGCATCATAACCAATGGAAAGATATAAATAGATATAAGAGATACAAAGGAAGAGTAATCAGCAGGTTATGACAATGGATTAGATGTGTGATGGTAAGGAAGAAGAGTTCAGGGAACGCTCTAATCTGGTTTAATCAGATGACTCAAATCAGACTGTTATTCCCTGAAATATAGAGTATTTGTAAGTAAGGAGAGAAGGACAGATAGGTTATATAGGACCTAACAGGACATTATAAAGACTTTGGCCAATTAAGGTCTTTCAAAAAAAAAGTGACATGATGCAACTTTTATTTTATAAGGATTAGTCTATTGTGTTGAGAATGGACTGGAGAAGGGGAAGAAGAATGAAAGCAGAAAGGCCAGTTAGGAGGCTATTACACATTGCAATAAGATGAGAGATGAAGGCAGCTCAAATCAAAGATGAAATAGAGGAGAGATAGAGAACTGGATGGGTGTATATTTTCAGGCAGATCCAATAGGATTTCATGGTGAAGTGGATATAGTGTAAGAGGGGTGGGGAGGTGGGGGGGAGAAGAAGAAGAATTAAGGAAAACTGCGAGACCTTTGTCCTAAACACTGATCAGAATGGATTTACTATCATATGACATGTGATAAGTTGTCAGAAGAGCAGATGTGGTAAATAGGAGAAAATGCCAGCAGTTAATTTGACATTTGAAATGCCTGTTAAGTATCTGATAGATGTGTTAAGTAGGCAGCTAAAAGTCCAGTCTGAAGATACAAATGTAAACATCATCACTATATAGATGATACGGAGTGAATGTAGATAGAGGACCAAAAATTGAACTTTATGAAAGAGGGACTAAAAGTCAATACCAGCAGAAGAGACAGAGAAGGAACAACCTGTGAGGTAGGAGGAAATCCTCTTGTGAATATTATGTTCTGAATTAAGACGAAGGAAGTTATTAAGGAGGAGGGAGTGATCAACTCTGTTAAAAATTAACTGATAAGGTGATAAGATGAGGACTGAGTTAGACTTGACTAGTGGGTTTAACAATGTGGAGGTCACTGCTGACCTTGACAAGAACAATTTGGTTAAAATTGATGGAGCAAAAGGCCAACATAATGAGTTTAAGAAAAAATGGGAGAACATTTATAGAGAGCAAATATAAACTCCTTTTTCAAAAATTTCTTCCAAGGAGAATTATAATTACAATGGAAGAGGAAAGGATGAGTTCTATAAACTAAGAGAAGAGACTGAGTTTAGACAAGAATGTGGGGAAAAGGCAAGATGTTTCCAGTGGGAGTACAAATGCTGGAAAGGGATCCACTTGATGAAAATAATCTGTGGAAGGTTTGTTCTAATATTTCTCATTTTCTCTATTCAGTAGAAAGCATCAGTATTAGTTGAGAACAAAGATGGCAGAGAATATGTGGTGGTTAAGGAAAGAGAAGAGTAAGAGTTGTCTAAGATAAAAAGGCAGTGAACAGACAAGGGAGGTATGGTGTGATTGCCTGACAGCTTTAAGGGCACATTTGAGGTTTTATGTTCATGAACTTAAAGTTAGATTAGCTGATGTAATTCTGTGTTTTTTCTCCACCCCAATTCAGATGAGGGGCATAGGTGCAGAGTATTCAGAGGGTTGAATTTTACATAGGTTGTGGTTGTGATAATTGGGTATATTGAAGTGATTAAAGGGCAAGGAAATATGAATGCAAGAGAATGAGAGTAATGTTTTACTGTATAATTTAAGATGGAGAAGTTAAGTGAAAAATGATAACAAGGGCGCAAGTAATAGTGAAAAATCAATAGTATCATTAGCATGGAGCTTCTATTGGGGTCAACAGATTGCTGGCACCAAAATACTAAAGAAGTAGGCTGGAATGATAGGAAGTGGATTCAGAGAGAGGGGTGCACATGAATCTGGGAATAAGTACAATTATTGGTAATCGCAGAGTCTCAAAACTATGGGAGTGAGCAGGTAAATAGCCTCTCCCAACACAAATTAACCTTACATACTATAGTTAAATAAGTACAATTTTTAGAAGAAATATTTGGTATAAAGATCCATATTTATTTCCATATCAATCTCCATTCATAATATGTAAATTAGTCTTTCCATTTATTAAACAAATTATGTTCTAGAATAACTCCATCTGAGTTTACCTCTTCTATACTTTGTTC
>PVKE010041626.1:0-14087 GCA_004027555.1 Craseonycteris thonglongyai | reverse complement strand
AAAGCGAAATTGACTTTGTTGATATCACATCTGCATATCAAGTCTCTCGTGCACTTCCCATATATGAGGAAAATGCTAGCTAACAATGAATTAAACGTGTCATTATTTATTGAGACCCTGCAAGTGCTTCAAAAACAGTTTGAAGAGAGATTTCTGCAGTTTACAAATATCGAGCCAATTGTCTCCTTCTGTATCAATCCTTTTACTTGCCAAATAAATGTAATAGAACTAGCCGCATGTATTGCAGGTCTTGTTCAGGGGAAAGCAGAAGAACTAGAGTTAAAAATTTTGAACCTTAAGAACAATATTTTGCTAAAATCCTTAATATCAGAGGACTTATGGAACATAGTCGACAAAGAAAGGTTCCCATTTTTTTAAAAAGCGGCATATAAAATCAAATCGTTTTTCGGGTCAATGTATTTATGCGAATCTTTGTTTTCAAACATGAATTTAATAAAATCACGATATAGGTCTCGACTTACCGATGAGCATCTTAATAATTGTTTGCTAACAGGGTTGTCGTCATACTCTCCTAATTACGAGGCACTGGCCAATGAAATGCACTGCCAAAGATCACACTGACAGATTGTTTTTTTTTATGTTTTCTTTTATGTTTTTTTAAATGATTTTGTTATATGTGTGTTTTTTATTTACTTTGTATTACGTTTTGTATATATGTTTCTTTGTGTGTATATAATTTGTACAATAAATTTATTATTTTAAAATTATTTTTGTTTATTATTTTTTATTCTTGTTCAATAATAAATATCCTTAGAAGTAACTGGTGCCCACCACCCTACCGATATTATAGAATGTGCCCTAGGGTATAAAAAGGTTGGGAACCCCTGCTCTAGGACTATCTATATTGTTGCAGATAGCAAGAGTTCTTGTTTTTATGGCTGCTTAATATTTCATTATATACATGTATTACCTCTTCATCTATTCATCCATTGATGACCACTTGGGTTGCTCCAATATCTTCGGTATTGTGAATAATGTTACAATGAACATATGGATACACATACTCTTTTGAAGTAATGTTCTGGATTGCTTCAGATAAATACTTCAGAAGTGGGATTGTGGGAGTTCTTAGGCTCTCACTATAGCCTTTGTTTTAAAGTCTGTTTAGTCTGGTATAAGTATTGACATCCCAGCCTTTTTCTTTATTTCCATTTTCATACAATATCTTTTTTTACCTCTTTACTTTCAATCGGTGTGTCTTTTGATTGAAGTAAGTCTCCTGTAGGAAACACATGTAAGTTATTTCTTTTATCCATTCAGCCACCCTATGTTGATTGGAGCATTTAATCCATTTACAGTGAGAACTGTTGTTTCAGGCAGAGGGGATGTAAGTAAAGTTCATGTTATTAAATCTTTGGCCAGAAGGAGAATTTCCCTTAGGCTCTTCTAATGGCCTTTAATTTTCATTATAATTGGTAAGATAATTTAGTCTCTATGTCTTCAACCTCATGTTTTACCCCCATGTTCCATGTCCACTATGTTCAGCCATATTCATTTACTGTTCCCACCTTAGATTTGCCTTTGCTGTTGCTCTTTCTTTTGCTTCAGCCTAAATGGCTCTTATGGAAGGACTTGTCACGACGATGTTTCCCAACCTTCGCCATCATTTCTGTCTACATCATCCTACTTATTCATAGCACTTATCTAAAATGATCTTTTCTGTTTTATCCTTTTTCTACCTCTTTGTCTCCCTTTCTCTGTCTGCTTGCTTTTAGTATACTTCATTTGGAGCAGGTTCCTCTCTTCTTATTTTCAATATGAATCTCCATGACCTAAAAGAATGTTTGACAAATGATAGTAATCAATACATACTTGACACACAAATGGATGAATAATTATTATCTGACTTTCACATAACTCCAAAAATAAGATATTACCATTTCATATGAGGCATCTTGTTCACTCAACTGTTTACTATTATAGCTCAGCTGTAAACTGTAGTTTTATGTCCTTAAGGACACCTCTTTGTGTCCATTATGTCACTTATACCAGTGGCAGTCACTCTTGCATTTGTTTGCTGTAGGTGTCTACTTGAAGTTGCTTTTAGTAGTCATGTCTGTGTGCTTTATTATTGGAACAATTTATTTTTAATATTTAAAACTTAACTTTGAATTATTAGATACAAGCTACTTAGAATATTTACATAGGAACTTGGATTGTTGAATTGTTGAACCTGAAATTAAGTTTTTGGAAATTATGTTAATTTCTACTTTTTTCTTCATTGGGATTTTAAATCTTCTATCTAGACAACTAAAATGTGGAACATTGAAGTCCGTAATGGGAATTGTGGTGTTCTTTTTGTTGTTTTTTGATATGGAAAACATGATGCTTTCTAGTCAGACTGTCTATGTAGTATTAAATTTTATGGCACAATCTGCTTAATTTGTTTCACTTGCAAAAACAAAACAAAACATCATTACAGTCACATACTAATTACTAGCCATGCATCATTCATTTGAAATATAGAGCCTAAAGCGTTTTGTAGTTATAAGCAAAAAGGTCTCTTATGATTCATCACTTTGCAAAAAGCCTTGTTTTAAGGTTGCTTTTTAGATCTGAGTATCATCTAATGCCTGGGAAGCATTTCCTCTATTCTGCAAATATCATTGTATAGGCCTACATAATCTCTTCTAAGACTGTTTTTGGAAACATAATGGAAAAGGGGTGACTGTACTTACTGAACTAAGTTTCTATAGAATTTATCACACTTGTGGCTTAAAGTATAATTGTAGTAATCTTGAAGGGCCTGAAAAGTGCATTTTTAATAAAGTTGAATAAATACTACAGTGGGTATTTTACTCAATGGGCTGTCCTGATTAACACAAAATTGAGCATATGATTAAAACAGCTTATATATGGGTACATATTGTTTACATGGTCTCAAAGCATCTCCCTATAAATTGCTTATTTGTAATAAAAAAAAAATATAGTAGCTTTACACTGGAAAAACTGATAGACATCACCTTAACCAAATATGTATGTATAATATGTATATTTGTTTTCCTTTACAATATATATATCATGTTATATAATGTTCATATTATATAGAGAGAAAGAGACAATATGTTAAGGCAGATGGAACAAAACAGAAACAATTGTTTAATCTGTTAAAGAGTGTTTTCTTTCTATTCTTAAAACTGAAATTATAAAAGGTTTTAGAAGTTCCATGTATAGTAACATAAATAAAACTACTTGGGAATAAATTTACCAAAAGCAGTGTAAACCACTAACAGTGATGAAACTGGACAGAATATGCAAGGTTTCCATTTTAAAACAGTAGACAACCAGTAGAGAAAAATGACAAATCCTGAGAGGACAGGAACTCGTAAATGTCATGAATGCCCAGTTCTTTGCCCGGTGAAAGTTTTCCAATTACAGCACCGAATGCTGGAGTTAGAGCAGAGGGCGTGGGTTCCTCACAGATGAAATAGCTAGAATCACAGGGCAGGGAATTACAGGTGAAGGGATGGCACAGAAAAGGGCACCACTGGTCCCCGTGACTATCTCCCATCAGTCTGGAGTCTGGGCTTTTCATATGCTGAGCAATACACTGCAAGATGAGAGTGGAGCAGAGGTACAAAATAGAGGCCCAGCAATATAACGGGAGGCATTGGATTTCTGGCCCTGCCAGAAAGGACAATTCTTTACACTAATTCAGCAATTACTCAAAGAACTGGAAAGATTATATGTACTTGAGGAATGAGGACCACATCCTAAAAGAGGACCACACTGTAGACCCACTCTTAACAAAATCTATAATCAAGTCCTGCCAACTCCTCTGGGAACAAAGTTTGGAGAGTGAGTCTCCTCCCAAGTTAGAGGGGCTCAGAAAACACCTCCGACTTCCCACAGAGCTATTAACTAAGTGTAAACTCAAGCCTACCCAATTTAAGGGGATCACTCAGTGATTGATTTGCCTGCTAAAACAAGAATGAACATTCTTCAAAGAATATTACCACTCAACAGTTGTTCGTTTACAATATTTAATTAAAAAGCAAAGAATAGTAATGTGGAATGTATTGTCAAACAAGCAAACAAATAAAAAAACCATCAAACAGAACCAAGAAGGCCCTGATTTTGGATTTCACATGCAAAGACTTTAAGGTGAATATTATGAGCATGTTCAAAGAACTAACAAAAATTATCTTCAAGAAATTAAAGGAAAACATGGTCTTAATTAAGAAATCTTTGCAGGGAAATGAAAACTATTAAAATTTACCATATGGAAATTCTCAAACTCAAACAGTCTCTAACTGATTGAAATATTTAGTGTGGGGGTTTAAAGCTATATTGGAGATAGCAGAAGAGTTGGTGAGGTTGAAGATAGATCTATAGAAATTATTTTTGTAAGAATGTAGGCCAAAAAAGATTGTATATAAAAATGAACAGAATTTCAGGTACCATTGGGTAAATGCCAGTCTATCCAAAACACCTGTAATTGGAGTCTCAAAAAGATAAGAGAGATTGTGCTTGATAAAATAATTGGCAAAATAACAGGGAAAACATTTCATATTGAATGCGAAACATAAACTTATCATTCAAGAAGCTCAGCACTCCCAACTTGGATAGATATAAAGAGAAAGGCACCTTGACACATCCTGGTCAAATTGCTGAAAGCCAAAAATAAAGAGAAAATTTTGAAAGTATCTTTAGAGTAAAGACAGGGGGAAACACATTACATACTATAAAAAAACATGGATGAGAGCTTTAGTTGGCTGCACAGAAATAATGGAAAGCAGAAGTCAACAGAAGGGTATAATTTAAAGTATTGAAATCCTATAAATTCAAAATTCTCTATCAGATATTCTTTCAAAAGTCAGGTAAAATAAAAACATTTTAAAGTGATATTAAACCTTAGAGAGTTTATGGCCATCAGACCTACCCTACAAAAAATGCTAAAATTTGTTCTTGAAAGCAAAGGAAAGTGATATTATATGGAAACTCAGGTCACAAGAAAAACCAAAACTGGACACCTGAATTAGTAAATAAACTGTTTTCTTTCTTCTCATAATTTACTTAAAACTGATAATTAAAAAGTAATACTACATAATAGGGTTTCTTTCTTTACTTTTTTCTTTTTTCTTTTTGTTTGTAGTTTTGTTTTTGTTTTTTTTAATTGTTAAATTTTTGGAGTGACATTGGTTGGCAAAAATTACAGTTTTCACGTGTACAATTCTACATTACTTCGTCTATGCATTGCATTATGTACTCACCACTGGAGTCAGCTCTCTTTCTATTACCATATATTTGATGTCCCCTCCCTATCCCCCCCACTACTCTCATACCTACCAGAATAGGGTTTCTAATATACATAGAAGCAAAAGATATAATTGCAGAAATGATGGGATACAACAAATGGAATTGTGCTGTTGTAACATTACACATGAAATTAATCATATGGTATGAAATGTGAGTGAAATGTTGGTAGGGTGAGGCAGGAAATGAAAAATATGGACAGGTACAGTATTTACTACATAACTCTAGAAGTACTAACAGGAAAACATGCATTTTGAGAGCTTGTTTGGAGGTTCTAGCTGGGGAGCGCAGCTACTCGTATACCCTTGACTGAAGAACGGTCCTCTCCTCTATCGGGGAAGGTCATCGTCTTCCACTGAGCACGCAGCTTCGGGAGGGACTCACATGGAGTGGTGAGGGAGGAAGGGGACACCCGCCTAGCCAGCCAGATCAGCCAAATCAACCCTGGCGATCAATGGGATGACAGGTGTCGCAGCCAGATCGCCCTCACATCCGGAAAACATGCATTTTGATAGTCCTATAGCAACTAAAAAAGTGTAATAAAAAGAGGTGTAGTTCAGAAGCTATTAGAAGAAATAAAGTAGGATATTGAAAATTGATTAATACAAAATAAGGAAAGGGATAAAAAAAGGGAAAAATCGGATAGGCAAATGGAAAACATTAAACAATAAGAAAAGTAGCATAACCGTGCATATTTCAGAGAATGTATATTTCAAGGCAAAATATGTTACAAGAAATAGAGTGACATAACACAATGATACAAGGAGTAATTTACTAGGAATAAATAATCATCTTAAATATGTATGCTTCTAAAAGCAGAGCATCAAAATTCATGAAGCAAAAACTGGATAAAATGGAGAAATAAAAAACTCCCCAATTATAATGAGACTAATGTTACTCTTACAGTGAGTCCTAAAGAAAGTGACCAAAAGAGAGAGAGAGAGAGAGAATAATATGAAAATCAAGGTAGTTCTATTAACTGACTTATTTTTATTGATATTTGTGGACCATATACCACGATAGCTGCAAAATATACATTCTTTTGAAATACTCATGTAATTGTTTACCAAGGTATACACCATAGGGGAACATAAAACAAATCTCGGTAATTTTCAAAGATTTGAAATTTTGCAGATTGATTTTGTCTAAAACAGAATGAAATTGTACAATAATAATAGAACATCTCTCTTTGTTTGAAAATTGTATAATGTGCTTTTAAATTACTTATGAGTCAAAGAGGAATTATTTTGGATTGAATGAAAATGAAAACACTGTAAAAGAAAATCAAATGCTCAAACTACCAAGATCAGGAATCAAAGAATAGAATTTACTACAGAAAAGTAGAGACTCATGTTATGCACAAATGTGTATTGTCAACAAAATGTTTTCATATCAAATATTGCAACTCATTAAAGATAGGATATATCATGATGAAGTAGTGCCAGATTGGTTAACATTAAAAGATTAATGTTTGTGTCACAACTAATGATGTACAAATGTGGAGACTGCCCTGGGCCCTCCCGCTTCTCTCTGTCTCTCTCTGTCTCTCTCATCTTCTCTCAAGCAATAAAATAAATCTCAAAAAAAAAAAAAATAACAATAATAATAATAATAATGTTCTTAATCATATTACCAGAAAAAAAAAAGAGACAAATCATATTATATAAATGATCAAATAAAAACATCTGGTAGGATTATACTTTGTGATAAATAAACTCTCTTAGTGACTAGAAATACTAATAGAAGAAGTTCTTCGTCCTAATAGAGGACATCTGTGGAAAACCTGCAGTTATCCTTATACTTAATGGTAAAAGATTAAATGCTTTGTCATTTGTGATTGGAAACCGGGCAAGAATATCTACTCTTATCATTTATTTTCAGCATTGTAATGTACTTTCTATCCCGTGTAATAAAAAGAAAAAGAACAGTACTTCAAATTGGAAATGAGGAAGTAAACCATCTTTCTTTTTAAATTACCTGATTATCTATGTGAATGCGTAAGGAATTTGCAATAAACTTCGAAGTAACCAGTGAACTTAACAAGGTCACAGGATAGTATACCAGAACAAATTGTACTTTTCTCTATAGCAATGATATATTGAAAAAGGAAATAAAAAAAATAATACTATTTACAGTAGCATCAAAAATATCTTAAAATACTTAGGGACACATTTCACTAAATGTGGTAATTTTCTACACTGAAATCTATAAGATATTGCTGAGAGAAATTAAAGAAGTTGAAATGGGGTATTTACCATGCTCATACTCATAGAGTAGAAAATTCATATTGTTAATATTTAATTTTCTGTCAAATGATCTATAGATTTCTAATATACATGTGATACACATCCCCAATCAGAATCCCAGTGGGTTTTATTATAGCAATTGACAAAAGTTGCATAAATTCACGTAGCATGAGAAAGACCTGAATAGAATCAATTTGGAAAAGAACAAATTTAGATGACTTAGATCACTGATTTAATATCCAGGTGGTAACATTTGGCTTAAGGATATACAAATAAACTTTTTCTGAGAAGTTTGGAAATAAATCCACAAAGATCCCAACAAGTGATTTTTTAACAAAGACCTCAAAGCTAGTGAATGGGGAAGAAACTTTGTATCAAATGGTGCTATCAAATTTGGATATGCTGTAGACTAAAATGAATCTCAGTTCTGTATCACACCACATAGAATAATTAATGAAGGATGAAATAAAAAGTTTTCAAAAGAAAACATAACTGTGGTAAAGGGGGTGAAAAAATGCTATAAACCACTTTGCAAAAACAGTTTGACAGTCTCTTTATAAAGTTAAGTATACATTTCCACTAAGTCTTTTAGATATTTAATAGAAATGAAAAGACTCATAGAAGAATATTCATAATATCCTGTATTAGTTTTTGCAGGCAGCTGTAACAAATCTCCACAACCCTGGTGGCTTAAAACAACAGAATTTTACTCTCTCTCATTTCTGGAGGCCCAAGTCCTAAGGTGTGGGCAGGGCTGGTTCCTTCTGGAGGCTCTCAGGGAGAATCTGTCCCCTGCCTCTGTTCCTAATGTCCTTGGCATTTTATTGTTGTCCTGTTTCTTCAGTCCCTTCCTCCTCCTTGGCATCATTGCCTTCTGTTTGTTTCTAACCTCTATTTCTATTAAAGTGACATTAGTCATTGGCTTTAGGGCCTACCCTAAGTTTAGCATGATCCCTTCTGGAGATCCTGAACAATGTTACAAATGCAGCAAAGACTGTTTTCAAATAAGATCACATTAACAGGTACCTGGAATTAGGACTCATATATCAATTTTCGAGTCCCTGTCAACCCATCCCACCACATACCTTCAACCTGGAACAGGAAAACCAAAAACAAAGAAGCAAACAAAAACAAGAATCTATCAGTAGGAAAGTGGATAAACAAATTTTGGCATGTTCTTTAATGAAATATTGCCGATTAATTAAAAAGGAACAAAGTGCTGAATCACACTGTGTGTGTGGTGAATGCCAGAGTGATTTTGTGGAGTGAAAGAAACCAGACTCAAAAGTGTTTATAGTGGGTTTCATTAATATAAATTTTAAGAACAGGAAAAACTAAGTTATAGTAATAGAAATAAAAACATTGGTTTCCTATGGGCAGGGGGTTGTTTGGAAGCGGACGTGAATGAATTTAAAATGCCAGACTGGTTCAGGGTTTTACACCAGCTTTTTAATTCATCAGATATGAAGCGTATGTGTTAGGAGTGTTTGCTAAGGCTGCCAAATTCAGTAAGTCTCTCTCTAGTTTTCCCACTTACAGATCCTGAATATCTAACTACAGAACTCATCTGGACCTCCTGTGAAATGCTTAGAGGTCCCTAATTGATAAGCATTTGTAGATAAAGACAGAGCAGTATCTGATATCAATAGCTAATTGTCTATTTCTTGGCAAGTTGAAGGGATGTATGTTTTTGTCCTTTTCATATCTTTTGTATAATTCTTGGCTTTACCTTGTTCCTAGGAAAAAAAATATGAAAATTATACCATATGTACTTTGCTGTTGTGTGGTTTTTAAAAATAACTTTAGCTTGGGAGTTTTAATATCATAAGGGCGCATTTACTTCAAAAACATTTTTGATATCCTGAGCACTATCCAGGTATAAGACATTTGAATAACTTCGTTTTTGATGCTTCTTAGGAAGTCAAATCAAGATTTTTTTTTTTCCTGAGAATTCTAGAGATCATGAAAATATTGGCCAGCTAATGGTAGCAGGTAGAAATTAATTCATCTTACTTAATTAGAAAAATCAAGTCCAAAAGTTGTTTCTAAGTGTCTTTTCTATTATTAGATCTCATTCCTTATCATGTATGTTACTTTTCCTTTCTAAACCCATGATTATTTTCTCTAGTCCTGTCTTAAACAAGATGCATTTGTTTTTTTCACATTATCCTGGCTTATCACACCTCTCCCCCAGAGAGCAGAAGAATTAGCTAATATGGAAATATGAGTGGAGAGTGCAGTGTGGAAGGATAACAAAAGTGAATCTGGGAAAAAATATTAAAAGATACAGCACAGCAGGTGGTAGTGTGAATACCAAGGAAAAAGGAAAGAGATATGAAATAGTATTTAGCAGAGCTCATAGCATGGTCATCTCCGTAGCGTTTTGGTAATGCCTTGGGGGGAAATTAAAGTCCATTCTTACTCATCAGAAAACCATAGATGTGGTTTGAGTTATCAGACAATTTTTAAGTTATGATGATTAATTTCTACATTGTGGTGCTCTGAGTGGAATGTACACTTGATTGGCAGTAAGTTAACTGCAGGCTCATGTCCTGGCCATGTGACCTAGGAGGAATCCTTTAAGCTTCCTGAAATGCTGTACCCTTATTCTCTGTAATTACATATTTACCAAGTGCATGCGTTGAACGTTTAGTCAGTCAATTAAGACTGAAGCTAGTTGCTTTGTAATCGGGTTAGAGTGTTAGAAATTTAAACGCATGGTTAAGTAATTTTATAACAACTTTAAAGATGAACAAAGATGTAGGACATATATATTTACATGTCGTTTGAGATGAGGCTACATAAGTCTCCAGGCAGGAAGGGAGGGGGGAAAAAAAAAACAAGTTTTGAATAAGTTGGCTCCTCAAAAATCTCTTCTTTAAGATAGGAACTGGAAAGAGAAAACATAGCTGTTATAAAAATGCCAAATTGATTCTGGCTTTTTTTCCCCGTAGAATAATGGATAAAATTAAAGTGATATATGAAGAACATCACCATAATGAGATCATGAGAGAGTACATTTCCTTGGGGACTTTTTTTACTTTTTACCCTTTAAAGCAGATGGAAAGAATTAGATGAAATAGGCTACAAGGGCAGGAAGCATGAGTCCTGTGCCTCTCGTAGTACTGAGTGGGCACCCAGTCAATACTTGTTGGTTCATTGGTTTTCTGAAGGACTTTTCATCTTATATTGTCCCTGCTCCAACAACACATCTGTTGCCCACAAACAAAATTTTGAAATACAAACTACCCTTAGGGTGCTGGATTGTGCTTTTTGTTAGAGTTTTACTCGTCACTGTTTTTTTAAGGTTATTTCATTCTGGCTCATGTCGTGTATGGCAGTGGGTTGGGAGGGTGCACGGGTACTGCTCACTGCCTTCAAAAAGTAGTAGTGAAGTCAGATATGTTTTTATGCCTTTAGATTAACCTTTTGATTATAACTCATTATTGTTAGATTTTGGTGTTGGGGGTTTACATGGCTAATGTTCTTTGACAATAAATATAAAGCCGTGGTGTTCAATCTTTTGGCTTCCCGGGGCCACATTGAAAGAAGAATCGTCTTGGGCCACACATAAAATACACAAACACTAATGATAGCTGATGAGCTAAGAAAAAAAGTCACAGACCTCTTGTATGTTTTGAGAAAGTACGGTATACGAATTAGTGTTGGGCCACATTCAAAGCCTTCCTCAGCTGCATGCAGAGCCACGGGCCGCAGGTTGGACAAGCTTGATGTAAAGAATACATCTGTAAAACTGAAATTCTAATTTCCTCAAACATTGTGATTATTAACTATCTCAGTTACTTTTACTATAACCGTTCCTTTTTATTTTTTTATGACTTCCTATTACCATTGAGAGTGTTATTTGTGCCCTGTACTCTCCAATTTTGCATTTAGCTTAGTCTTTGTCAGCTAAGCCAGGATTCTGGGTTGCTTAGCCAACAGAAAGCAAATCCCTAGTGAAGGGATGAGAAAAGTATCTTCAGAGTTTTAAAAAAATATTTTCCCATTTTGAAACCCTTTTTCTTTGATCTCATTTGAAGAAACAAGCCTTCATTGGATGAATAAGAAAAGAAAAAACCCTGCTATTATTATCATAGATCCCAAGATTTAGTGAACATTAGCTTTTTCTTTTTAAAGGGGCAACCATTTGGCCTAGGAGGTCCTACCTAGGAGGCCAAAGAGCAGACTACAGAGGAATCAGCTCCACAGGATCTCTCAGGTTCCTTTCCAGCTCAGTCATTTCACTCACTAAATCCTTTTATTTCCTATCAGCCAAAAGTACAAACTTTTCTAAATTTGGAAGAAGAAACGATATGAAAGGGCCATCTGCTTTTAAAAGGTGTTGATCAAGACCTGTTGTTCATTTGCTCTTCCTGGATTTGCTTGGTCAGGACTCTTTGTGAATGCATAGTGCTTTGTTCTGCATTACATCATCAACTGACTCTGTCTTTTCAAGGTACCTGTCCCTTGTGCCAGGTAGACTCATTACTCATACAAATCTGGGTTATATTTTCCTAGGAAAATTAATTACTTTATACTGGCTGCATATGGTTCGCTTGTCAGCAGGAAAGCTTTAACATAGTTTGTGGTGGTATCACATAGCCACTTAAGCAGTCTTTTATTTATTTTTATTTTTTTTCTCTCTTTGTGTACCAAGTAGCACATTATTTTATGTTAAAATTAATATATGTTGTAATACTAATGTTTTGCATGGGATACTGGAGAATTTCTTCTCATGTTTATTGCAAAGTGCTAAGCTCCTGACTTCATAATCATTAATAAATGTACAGACTGAAAATAGAGATCCTGTGGGTTCATTATACACCTGGGTAATGGCGAGAACTACATGTACTCATGAGAGTGTTCTTTTCAACATATTATTATTCTAAAGCAAGGGTGTACAACTTTCTGGCTTCTCTGGGCCACATTGGAAGAATTGTCTTGGACCACACATCAGATATACTAATGATAGCTGATGATCTAAAAATAAAGTTGCAAAAAAAAATCTCATGTTTTAAGAAAGTTTATAAATTTGTGTTAGGCCACATTGAAAGCCGTCCTAGGACACGTGCAGGCTGCAGGCTGCAGGTCAGACAAGCTTGCTTTAAAGGACATAGTAAATGTGATTGAGCGTTATATAGAATTGGTTTAATATAATAAGAGGATCTAATAATATAATAAAAGGATCTCCCATTAGCAATGTATGTAAAGATACAAATGCCAAAGAAGTGAACCCATTTGGGAGCATTTGAAGACACATGCAATGACTTTATGAGAAGTAATCAATTGTACTTTGTTTGCTGACATTCAAAGTCTAAAAGGAATGATTCATGCTCACAAAGAATGGGTATTCTAACAGGGCCTCACTTTGTCTTTCTAAAATTGTATATTAAATTAGTTCTATAAAACCATTATTAGTAATGTTCCTTTTTACTTTAAAATTTTTCCTCTTTTAGCTTATAGGTGTTTTTTTTTACTCTCTTCTAGGAGAAAAAAAAGATTTCCTCTTGACAATGGCATTTGAGGACATTTCCTTGAAATCAAAGAGTGTTAAGACTTACTTTAAAGTACTTTGTAAAGGAGATTCTGATTAACTATGTTAGATGAACTCTTAGATAGATGAACTCTTAGAATGTTGGCCGTAACACACAAACATTTCACAGTTCACGTTTGGGGAGAATACTAGATATAAATTAGATATTTGTATTATTTTTTAAGAAACTTTTCAGTTGCTATAAGGATTTGGTCCATCTGAAGATCCTCTCCCAAGGTATCTACTGAGAGCTAACTCTTCAGTGCTCAGTTCCTGACAGATGAACATGCTGGATAATATTGTTGCATCATTAAGGCAGCCTCTATATTACCCCATTGCATTAATTAAATTCAAGCTTCTGAATGGCTTATTTTATTTTAAATAACAATCCTTATGTTATTAGCAGATAGCTTTCTGCGTCCTTAAGATAAAACCTATAAGCTTCATGAGATATTGTTTTTTAGCCTTCCTTCAAGTCTGTGACTGACAGAATTATTTTCTACTTTAGTCATGTTCTGTCACTATTTTTTTTCCTGACCTTGCCTTAAATTGCTTTTGATGTTTATAACAGTTGTTGAAATTCAAGTTATACTGTTACTGCCTCATCAATCTGTTTTAAGTCTCAAATTCCTAATACATTTGGTCAAGCAATGCATATATATTAATAGCTTCAATGCAGTATGTCTTTGGCACCCAGTTAAGTGTGTCTTCCCCTCACGTGTTGCTATGCATAGACCCTCGGAGAGTAAGTTTAAGGCAAAAACTTGCTGACGCTCTTGTGCTTTTGTTCTTCATGACGCTTTCAATCTGCAAATTCCCAACAGGGAAACCCAGAGTCCCAAAGAGGGTTAACTTGGCATGTGACAGATCTATGGCTTTGCATCTCTTCTTGTCTCCTGCTACACCCATGTTTCCTAACTCTGACTCTGCTAATGTAGTATGTGTCAGGAGTCATTCCACTTCCCTGTGTTTCTGCAGAAAGTCAATTTAGTACAAATTGGGACCTATTTACTCTCCCTCCATCTAAC
>PVKE010041625.1:0-14088 GCA_004027555.1 Craseonycteris thonglongyai | reverse complement strand
TCTCTCTGTCTCTGTCTCTGTATCTCTCTCTCTCTATCAAAAACAATAAAAATAAATAAATAAATAAATAAATTCTTAATTTTCATGGATAAATTGTATTCCATTGTATGAATACACCACAAGTTGTTTATCCATGCATCCATTGACAAACATTGGAGGTACTTGTGATTTTTGACTATTGTGAATAGTGCTCTTTGGAACAGGTGTTTGGAGCTGCCTACTCTGCCATTTTAGTGACAATGTTCACTATTCCTACAACGCGTTCATCATTGCTATACAAATTGGTTTCAGGTGCTTTCTTCTACTCTCTCTGTGCTACTTTTTACATCAAGTATTGAATGCAAATCTTCAGAAGGGATAAGCACAGCATGGATCAAGGCAGTTAACTCTTGTCTGTTGTTCTGCTTCTCTCTATTTGCTTTAAGTCTTCATATTCTGGTGAGCCTTTGAACAGGAAGCATAATAGATATCCATGTACAGAGACTTGAGAGACTCCAGCATGGCCTTCTTATCCAAAAATATTTCTCCCAGAGCCTCAGAATCCCCAAACTAGAGACATATCTGTAGTTCTTGGAAGGTTATGAAGAATCCAAAGAAGGCCTGTTACATGAATAAATAAAATGGTTTTGAAAGAGCTGGCAACTCAAGCTGCTCTCAGCGGGATCCAGGATTGGGCAAGAGCAGCAGAAAGCATTCTCTTCACAAACGAGTGCGGGCAGAAAGGGATGGGGACCGAGGACCCACCCCAGGCGGTCTGGACTCTGTCCTCCAGGAGGGCTTGCTGAAGGCCTCCCGAAATGAGCAGCTCGCCCCAGACATACCTGAATGAGCCACTCTTGAACCACCAGCACTTCCTTCGAGGCCAGACTCAAACAGTCCTTCGTAGCTCCAGGTTTCTCAAACAGTCTTTCTCAGAAGGGGAATGAATGGAGCCTCTGCTGAGCACCTGTAGGCCGACTCCTGTCTTTCAGGAAACAGCTTTGGGGGGATGCTCTCCAGGCCCTGCAACTCCTGGGATTTGTCCTGGGATCTGTGGGAGAGTGGGGGCTAAGAGGGATTAAAGCGGCCCTGAAACCTTGTAGCATGAGGGGGGTTTAGAGGCTGGATCAGCTCAGCTGCTTCACCTTCCCAGATAATCCATCACTGCCACTAGAGCTGCAGGAAAGCAGTCCCGTGAACTGTCTGCCTGGAAGGAAGAATAACCTGCCGCTGGCTTTTATTTTCAGTTGAATTATAACACTTACCTTCTCATCTGGCCTTTCATCAAGAGGCTGAAGTGTTTTTCTTTCTGTGGGCCTTACTGGCCACATTTCCCCATTCATTATCAGCATCGGGGCCTGCCATGCTGAACCCATGTGCAGCCCTCGACCCCCAGCTCCCCATCCCCCAGGGGCTCCTTAGCAGCAACAATTTTCTAATTCAGAACAGACTCTCTTCTGAGCAATTGATCTTACAAGTACATTACAACTGGCTTTTACAGGAGTTACCAAAGGCAGGGATTTCAAAAACAAGATGTGAACTCCCCAAAAGATGGGCGCCATAAATACCGCCAACATCTTTGAGTTTACCTATAGTGCTTGGATATGCTCTTTTGGAAATCTATGTGTCTGGGTCTGAGCGGAATGGTGGGATGGGGGTTCGGGATCATTGGAAGGTTATCATTAATAGACTCGTTACCTTTAGGAGAGAATTGTGGAATATTTAGGACCAATCTGGTAAGGAGTCTGAAGTCAGAATATCTGTGTTTTAATCCTGGCTTATACAACCATGAGCAAGTTTTTTAAACTCTCTGAGCCTCAATTTCTTCAACTAAAAGATGGACTTAATAGTAATACCCACTTCATAAGATTGCTGTAAGGGTTAAATGCCGGAATCCATGTAAGAGCTCTTAGCACAACGATTACTTGTCATCTATATACTTGTTAGCTCTATCTTCAAAATAGATCTCAAATCCATCCACTCCTCTCCATCTCCACTATTGATATTTTTCAGCAGACTATGGTCATCTTCCATCTAAACTTTTCCTCAACAGAGAGATTTTTTAAAAAGATAAAGCTGGTCATGTCATTTTCACGCTCAGATTCTCAGTAGATTCCCATTGCTCTCTGAATAAAAGTAGCACTTCTTTTCATGCTCTAAAAGGCCATGCCTGATTCTGCTCCTGCATAGTTCTCAGTGTCAAGGTGTTCTGTTTTCACACTTTCCAACACTCCTTCTTCCCCTTCTTCTCTCTCCCCAACTTTAAGTGATTAACCTCTAGACACACTGGCATCCTATGTCAGAGAATGGCTGGTTTCTCAGCAAACTGCTCCTCTGAACTTGCAATTGGCCTAAGATCCTAAGGTGATGTTCCTCATCACCGCTTGCTGTTAGATGTGGCCACTGACTGAGTCCTGCCAGTGAACTAGGAGGAGAGGTGCTGTATCGCTTAGAGCCATCTGTTAGCTGGATGTTGATGTGGATGGAAACTCAGTCACCAATGAAACTTTAAATAAATGGAAAATAAATTTGTATAGTGTTAAGTCACTGAGATTTTGGAGCTTAATTGTCATAGCCTCTAGTATTTACCTTAACTAATATATTGTCTTTCTGTTTCTCAAACTCTTAAACTGTTCAGTTATTGCACTTGTTATGCCCCTTCCTGGAAATTTTATTTCTCAGATGTAACTCCAGGTTTAATATGGCTGGATTTTAGCTTCTTCACATCTCAGCCCAGACATTAACAACTTAGCCAGGGTTCCCATGATCCCTCTGCCTAAAATGTCTATCCTGGGGAAGCTGGGATGGCTCATTGGGTTAAGCGCTCACTTTGCAGCCCTGGGACTGAGAATCGAATCCTGGCCCCGGCCCTTGTGGACCCATATGCTGAACTGGGGAGTGCCTCTGGTTCAGTTCTCACCGGGGCGAGGCCCCAGCCCAGTTCCTGCCCTGTGCAGCCCCGCACCCACCTGTGGAACAAAACTATGTGGAAAAACCAGTGATGTACAACTGTGGAGACTGTTCTGGGCCCTCCCCCTTCTCTCTATCTCTGTCTCTGTATTTCTCTCTCTCTGTCAAAAACAATAAAAATAAATCTTTAAAAAAAATGTCTATCCCCTCCCTCATCACCATGCTATTTGCTTCAGAGCATTTATCTAGGTTATATTTCCCTTTTATTTTCTGACTCATTGACCAGAATGTAAGAAACAGGTTCAAATCATTTGTCTGGGAATCCTCGGGGTCTGGGAGTTACCAGGAAATAAATATATGAAATTAATAAACAAGTGAAAAAAGAAAATATTTAATAGACATTAAGCAGTATCTTGTGGCTGAAGGAATTAAAAAAAATCTATTTTGTAATAAGAAAATGAAGTTTTTTTTATATGACAAATGTATTAGGGTTATACAGAGAAAGTGAACCAATAGTAGATATATATATATATATATATATATAGATAGATAGATAGATAGATAGATAGATAAATAGATAGGTATATAAAAGGTATATTCAACCTATGTATCTTTTATATGATAAATAGAACCAATAGGAGATATATAATATAATATACAATGTAATATGATTTATTCTGAGGCATTAGCTCAAACACTTAGGGAATCTGAGAAGTTCTGTGAACTGCTATCTACAACTTGAAGACCCAGGAAAACATGTAGTGGAATGCCAGTCCAAAGAATGGAGGAGACCAACATCTTAGTTCAATAGGCAGGCAAGACGATGACAAATCCTCTTGGTTTTGTTCTGTCAAAGCCCTCAATGGATTGTGAGATACTTGCCCATATCAGGGAGGGCACTCTACTTCACTGAATCCACTGATTCAACTACTAATCTCATCCAGAAACACCCTCATAAACACACCCAGAAATAATGTTTAATCTGGACACCCTTGGCCCAATCAACTTGGCACATGAAATTGATCATCACAATTTGCTAAAAAGATACATATTTATTGAAGAATTTATAGGAAACATGGAATCAAATTAGATGTTATACATTGAAAAGAAAAGTTGAAAGACAAAGAAAACTTCAAAAGAATTGGTAAAGCAATTATTATTATTTCAATTTTATAGGTAAGGATATAGGCTCAGAGAGTTTGCCAAAAAACATGTCTAGTACATGGTTGAGTTAGGACTGCAAACCAGTCTGTTGACTGCAAATCCTACGTTCCTAGCATTTGAATATTTTCTATCCAAATGCTGCCCATCATTCAATATCCAGTCGAAATATTAATATCATTTCTTCTATACAATTTTCCCTGGTGGTACATTTATGACATATACCTCCACTAATGAAGTGCTGAGCAAAAAATGTACTGTGACCTTGTCCCATAATTGTACTTTTAATTGTACCCTCACTAGACTTGTCCTCCATTTATTTTTCATTCATTTAATCATTGTTTCTTTTACCCATTTATTCATTCAAGAAATACTATTTAGAGCCGCCATGTGTTAGGTGCTGTGGCTAAAAATGGAAATAAGAAGTGATTTTTGACCTTGAAAAAATTACAGACTAATGATAATGATAGAAAAGCAAGTCTCTTGGATCATGAAGAAAGATGACATGGCTAAGATCTCAAATGAAGTCATACTTAGCAGCTTAAAATCTCCATTTCTAGACTTATTTTACAGAAAATAGAAATTAATTTCTGTACTACTTATGCCACTTTATATTGATCTCTTTTACGAGTAACCAAATAGCATTCCTGAACCTAATATAAAATATTTGAACAGCCAGAAAATTGTACTCATGTAATCATAGTCTTTTATCTGTCTGTAGAAAATATGTAAATCAGATGATTATGGAACCACACGGGGGAAATAGCTATATATATGTTTCAACTCCACTGAATTGTATAAGCTAAATGTGATTCTTTTAATGTTGTATTCCAATACTGTGGGAAATAGCAAGGGAGATTTTCATGTGTAGCATATCTCTTTCACTTGGGATACCCCAGAGGTGCTCCAGAGGAAGAATTAATATGACTGGGTGCCCACCCTGTGAGTCATCACATAAATGAGATATACATTCCATTTCATACAGTTCAACCCTCCTCTGGGAAATGGGGCAGGTTCCTTGCAAGTCCATTTGTATCTTAATTGAAAATTGGCAACGATTAGGAGACAAGGCAGAATCTTGGGTGTCTCTTGATATGGAACAGATTCCAACTTTAAAAGGTGAAGAAGACTTACAGGGTCTGGAGAATGTTAGGGATGAGATAGTATAATGTCATTTTCCCTTTCAATTAGGATACAGTTGGTGGGGAAGATCGAGTAGGTAAGTGGATTCCCTTTTGTGCTTACTAGTAAATCAGTGTTTTGTGGAGGCTTTTGGTCTTCTCCCCTCTAAGTATGCTCAGCAACAAGTTCTTCCCTTACCCTCACTCCTTAATTTCTAAGTCCTTGTTTACCTTAAGGTATTGGGGGAGGGGGCATAGGAAAGATGCACACATATGTTTATGTTTAATTTATAATTGACCTTTCAAATACGTTATACTGTAAGAACTATGGTAATCTTATTGTAGCCTTATTTACTTAGATGCAGGGAATCCCATTGTCTAATGGGATTAGACAAATAAATAATACCCCCTGACACTTCAGTTGGCCTTGAACCTATAGCACATTTGAACAGAGTTATTTGGACATTGGAACTGGACCCAGTTTGGAATTGGGTCCTCAGAAATAGTGTTAGGGTCAGGCTGCTAAATTCAGTAAATGTTTGTCATTTGCTTCAAGAAAATAAAAACAGTATCTTAATTCCCAAGTTTGCTTTTGGAGGAAGCTTCAAATGAGAGAATCAGTGACCAAGTTAATTATTCATTGGAAAAGATGGTAGTTTGAATTTCTTTGGACTAAGGCTATTGTTGGAAATTAGAACTACTTTGAATGTTTGTATGAAGCATAGAACTTTCTAGATTCTTAGTTTACAAGAATGGCTCACAAGTGATAAGAAAAGATGAAATATAGCCATTCATGACACCATGGATGGACCTTGAGATAGTCATATCAAGCGAGATAAGTTAGACTGAAAAAATCAAGAACCATATGACTTCACTTATAGGTGGAATATAAAACTAAATGCAACAAAGAAACAAAAACTCATGGACATGTCAATAGTTTAGTGGTTACGTGAAGGTAAAGGAGGAGGTGGGTGGGAGGAGTATGGAGAGGGCATCAAATATATGGTGATGGAAAGAGAACTGACTCTGGGTGGTGAGCACATAATACAAGATATAGACGATGTAATGTAGAATTGTTCACCTGGAACCTATGTAATTTTTATCAACCAATGTCACCCCAATAAATTTAACAATCAATCAAAAAAAAAAATCAAAAAAGAAACCAATGGGAAAAAATGGAAATAATTGTGAAATTGATAATGCAACTTAAACCTCCGTTTGGAATAAATATTTCTTTGTCTTTGTTAAATTCAAGAGAGACTTTTCTTGAGCTGAAATGCCCTCCTTTACTGATGGGGGTGTTAACATCAGAAGGGACATAGCTTGGGGTGTAATGTAGGTGAATTGCTGTACCATGGCATACTCCTTTTGCCTGGGAATATACATTACATGAACAGTATATGAATATGAATAGGTATATATTCATATAGACGCACACATTCTGCTGAAGAGAAAGAGCATGGGGTTGGGGAAGGCCTGGTCGGGCAAAGGCAGTATTTTCTCCCTTAAGCCCCGAGCAGAGCAACTATTCTAGGATAGGAAAAGCAAAGTGAATGCATTATTCTCTCCTAAACATCCATTTGATTTTTAAGGGCAAGGCACTAAATGACTGGCAGTGAGAAGCTGGGGGTGGGGGTGGGGGTGGGAGTGGTAATTGTTTCCTTGTTTGCTATGTAGTCATTGTGAAGTAGTGTCCTCCTAAGTTTGGACACAGAGGAGCTTGTCTATAGGGGTCCTGTGGCAGATTGTGTTTTCTAATCATGGATATATATATATATATATATATATTATTCTATTCCACATGGACTTCCTATAATGCGACATTGATGTTATTTAAAGCCATATGTATTTATATAGAAATGGACTATATTCTATTTCACATGGTCTTCCTATATTGAGACTTTGACACTCCTTTATTGAGAAGCAAGGGCTATGTTCCCTCCCCTTTAATCAACATGGACATTTGTAATTGACTTGATCAGCAGTATGTGGCAGAAGTGATGTTGCATGACTTCCTTTTTTTTTTTTTTGAAGTAAAATGGAATTTATTTCAAATTATAACATTGTATATTTATAAATAACTGTAAAAGACTATCCCACATGAATACAAAGATCTTTCTGGCAACTATATGGAGTATTTCAAAATTTTCTTTTTCAAATATCCTTGTACATATATTTTTACACCCATGGGAGTAATTCTAGAGGCTTAATTGCTAAAACTAGACTTTGTTGAGTCCCAGGAATGATGCATATTTTAAGTTTTAATAGATACTGCCAACTTGACTGTTTCAAAATGTTACACTCATTACTAGCAGTGTTCAAGAATCTACCATTTTTTTCTCTATATCTGTAATATAATGTTACAGCTTTCCTAAAATATTTTCAGTCTGCTAGGAGGAATATGTGTTTTAATCTGAATTTAATCATTTGTGATGCTGAGCATGTCTTCATATGTCCCTTCTACATTTGTATATTTCTCCTATGAATGACCAGTTCAGGTCCTTTGTTTATTGTATGATTTCTGACATCAAATCATAGTAGTGACTTTTCTCTTTCTTTTGAATGCTCAACCTTCAAACAAGCCATTGTTTCATGAGGAAGATGAAACAAATGAGCTCACACGAAGTGGCCACATGGAGAGTCCCATGTGGAATGAAACAGATTCAACTAACAGCCAGAATCAACCACCAGTCTTGTGACTGAGTGAGCCATGAGACGCTTTTTAAGTCTCCACCCTAAGGCCTGTCTAGCTGATACCAAGTGGAGCAAAGATTAGCTGTCCCCACAGTTCCCCATCCAAATGATAGATTTTAGAGCCAAATAAATGAGGTATTATTTTAAACCAATAAAAGCTTTGTGGTGGTTGGTTGCACAGCATTAGATAGCAAGATGCAGGATTGTTAAATGTTAATCTACGGAGTTCTTAGAGCACTTCCAGTGTCTCCAATACTTACACCAACTGCTCTTCTTACCGTAGGACTTAAATTCAAGCTCAAGAAAACCTAGTTCATAATACATTTTTAGTGACCTCAACTTAATTTCTCTCTGTGTATGTGTGTGTTTGTCTTGTCTGTGACAGTCTTATTTATTCTTATGATGATAAAAGCCAGGGAAGAAATAAATAAAATTATCCCTAGTGTGACTTATATAAGGACCTCTTTGAGACAGACCACCAGGTATAGTAGGAGCAAATAAAGAAACCTTTGGTAATTGTGTTTACATTTCCAGTAGCTACTAGCAAGCTGTTAGAGTAACTGTTTTAATATTTCAATCATAAGCCAAATTTACCTTTGCAGCAAAACAACTTGGTCAGTTTTTGCTTAAAGAAAAACCTATAAAATTAAAAAAAAAGAAAAAAGAAAAGAAAGAAAAAGACCACTAACTCCAATTTTACCAGGTGCTTTTTACACAGTGAAAAAATTTTTACTCCTAAATTAATAAAATCTACTGGCTACCAACAGAAATCCAGTACTAAAACTAGGCCTATAAAGACAACGTGAAAAATAAAACTTAAAAACTAATTAACATGTGGGGTGTGGGGATAGTATGAGTGAAAGTTCACGAGAGAGGGTAACAGAAATTATAGCACAGTGGCTTGGTCATGGCATAAGATCATTAAATGATCATCTGAGTTGAAGCTGAACCATGATGATGTTGAGTTCTATCACCAAATAATTAAAAAGATCACATATTAATCTGAAATTATCTCTCTTAAGCTTTACCATATTCTTACTAGATCTGTTCCTTTAAGGGAACCCGCTAGGTAGGGTGGCTGAATGGAAAAGTAAACAAGATCCTTACATGTGCTGTCTACAAGAGACTCGCTTCAAATCGAAAGACACACACAGACTGAAAGTAAAAGGATGGAAAAAGATAGTTTCATAAAAATGGAAATGAAAAAAAAGAAAAGCTGGGGTAGCACTCCTTATACCAGACAAAATAAACTTTACAACAAAGGCTACAACAAAAGAGAAAGAAGGGGAAGCCGGGATGGCTCAGTGGGTTAAGCGCTCACTTTACAGCGCTGGGGACCGAGGATCGAATCCCGGCCCCAGCCCGAGTGGACCCATATGCTGAACTGGGAGCTCCCCCAGTTCAGTTCTCTCTCTGTCTCTGTATCTCTCTCTCTCTCAAAAATAAAATAAATGAATAAAAATATATATATTAAAAAAAAGAGAGAGAAAGAAGAAGCCAGCAATTCCACTTCTGGGTATTTATCCAAAGAAACTCAAAACAATAACTTGAAAAGACATATGCATCCACATGTCCATTGTAGCATTATTCACAATAGCCAAGATATACAAGTCTATCAATAGATGAATGGATAAAAAAAGAAGTGGTACATACAAGGGGGACCCCCCCAAAACCCAGAATTATCTTCTAGAGGGTGAGCCCCTTGTAGGACAGGCTTGCCCTGCTAGGTGAGTGTTCTAGGAACCTGTCTGCATTCATGTAACGGCTGGTGTTGCTGTGAGAGGCTGCGTGGCTTGTGAATTTTTGGGGGGAGATTCTTTCAGTGTGTTTGTCCAGTTCATGATGGGTGATTTACATGAACAGCATGCGGCATGACAGCACATCTGCCCACACCACACTGAGTCTTCAGTAATATTTGACCCCAAACGGCGTGACCCCGATGCCCCACCCTCCCTATTCACCTGATCTTGCCCTGAAGCCATGTTTTTTTTGTTTCCCCAGATGAAAAAAGTCCTCAAAGGTAAATGTTTTGCCTATGTAGAAGAGGTGAAACAAAAAACAGCAGAAGCAGGAAAAGGTGTCAGAAATGATGAGTTCAGAAACTTTTAAGCAGTGGGAAAAGTGTTGTTATAGGTGTATTGCATCAAACAGAGTACTTTGAAGGTGAACGAATGTTTAAATATGTAAGAATAAACACACGATTTTTTTTATAAATAAATTTCAGGGTTGCTTGACCCCGCCCCATGTATACAATGGACTGTTAACTTGGCCATAAGAAAGAATGAAATCTTGCCATCTGCAACAACATCTATGGAGAGGGCATTATGCTAAGTGAAATAAGTCAGACAGAGAAAGACAATGCCATATGATTTCACTTATATGTGAAATCTAAAAAATAAAATAAATGAACAAACTAACAAAAAGAAACTCATAGATACAGAGAACATTTTGATGGTTGCCAGGTGGGAAGGGGGTTGGGGGGATTGGTTAAAAGGGGAAGAGATTAAGAAGTATTAATATAAATTGGAAGTTACAGAATAGCCATGGGGATGTAAAATATAGCATAGGGAATAGAGTCAATAATATTATAATAACTATGTATGGTGTCAGATGGATACTAGACTTACTAGGGTGATCACTTCATAAGTTACATAAATGTCTAATCACTATGTTTTACACCTGACACTCATATAATCTATGTGAACTGTAACTGAAAAATAAAAAATAATAGAATAAAATAAAACCCTTAATAAAGAAAAAACAAACTCGAAACAGCAATCACTGATTTAAAAAAAGAGAGAGAGACAGAGAGAGAGACAGAGAGAGACAGAGAGAGAGAGAAGCAGTCAGGGACCACTTCCTCCCCATTCTCTTGAGACAGCTGCCATGTTTCCAACAGGAACAGGCTTTTGCCACCTTGTTCTTCTTGGTTTAAGTACACCTAATACTGTTGAAGAGCTTTACATGGACTCATTGATCACTTGTATTATTTTTTTGGTAAGTGTTGGCTCATGACTTGTACTCATTTTTATTGAGTTGTCTTTTTAGAAATGTTTTGTAGGAATTCTTCATATATTCTAGACAAAATTCTTTTGTTAGCTACATGCATTGCAGATATTTCCTCCCAGTATGTGTCTTGTCTTTTCATTTTCTCAGTGTTGTTGGTTTCCAAGAGAAGAGGTTTTTATTTATTTTTAAGAGATTTTTATTTTGTTGAGCTCTAATTTTATATATATTTTTATGGTAGTGGTTGGTTTGCCCTAAGAAATCTTTGCATGTCCAATAACAACAAAGAAACTGTTCTATAATTCTTTTAACATTTTTACAGTTTTAGTATTCATATTTGCATATGTAAAACATCTTTAGTTTATTTTTGTGTATAATGTGAGGTAGGGATTCAAATTTTTTCTTTTTATTTGAATATCAAATTGTTCCAGCACCAGTTTTTGAAAAGACTCATGTTCACCACTGAATTAGCTTTAAAAAAAAAAAAAATCAGTTCACTCTCTCTCTACCCATCCCTCCCTTCTCACTCAACTCTCTATTCTATTCTATGGAATTGTGTGTCTATCTTTCTTTCAGTGCCTAATTGTGTTGATTGCTGTAACTATGTATATAGAAAGTCTTGAAATCAGGGTGTGTAAGACCCTAAGCTTTCTTCTTCTATTTTTCAAAATTGTGTTGGCTTTGTGCATTTTCATGTAAATTAGGAATCAGCTTTAATTTGAGGAGAATAGACATATTAAGAGTTATTTACATTATAAACTGGCAAATATAGTAAATTACTTTTACTTTCTCAGCAATAATTTTGAAGTTTTCTGCGCATAGGATTTTCATTTCTTTTCTTATGTTAGTCCTATTTCATATTGCTTTAGGTCTTGTGGTTACAGGAATAAGTAAGGTAAGAACACTGATATCAAACAGAGGATGTCACATACATAATAAAAGGACTGTACCCCAGTGTGGTAAGTGCCCTGTGCCAAGATAGAAGAGGCAGTGTGAAGGAGAGAGGATTAGCTCTCAACTCCTGTTATCCTTTTGCTTTTTCCTCTCTTGCCACCTAATCCCTCTCCTTCTTCCAGCCCTTCCTTTCTCTGTGGCTCAAAGTGACAGATGGGGCGTAGGAGAGTCTTTCAGTTACTTTTCCTCTCCACCTCAAGCCCAGCGTATGGGAACATTACACAGGGAGCCATAAAAAATGTTCTTTCTTGTAGCACGTTTCAGGGTTTTTTCCAGTGACATCATGGGCCATCTGGATCTGAAGACAGCAGCTTCATCCAGAACACACACACTCTCTGTCCCCTGGCAGGCCCTGCAGGCTTACCTTCCAGGATCAGGAGCGCTGGCGCGTCCTGTGAAGCTGGCTTTTTAACAGCGTCCTCGGGAGCAGTCTAAGGAAGGTGGCCTTCTCCTCTTGCTGTCCCACCACAGCAGGTAAGGTGGAATCTGAACACAGAGACCTCGGAGGAGGAGGTGAGAAGTGTGGTTCTGAGGTTTTTACAAAAATAACACCATACTGCTTCCTGTTGGGAAAGAAGAAAGCCATTTCCCAACAGGAAACTTGAATTTAACTTCCTTAACATAAAGGATTCAGGTTAGATATGAGGATACATATTTAACATTGGATATTTTAGAAATTGTGTCAGGAATTATTTCAGAGGATTTTAAAAGAGCTGGAGCTGGATCCTCACATTGGTTCTGAAGTGGAAAAGACGAGGCCAGTTTCTGCTCTGTCCCTGAACAATCTCAAGTCCTAGGCATGATTAGAAGAGTGTGTCCACTGACTGATTCTCTTTCGTGAACTAGAAACAGTGAACCCCTCTTCTCAGATGAAGTATGTCCCAAACCATAGAACCGGTTGGTTCTGTCTCCAAAATGTGACTTGACTCACCCGCTTCTCTTCATCTCTGCGGCCATTCTCCTGGTCCTGCCCATCTCATCTCCACTTGAACAAGGGACATGTCTTGCTAATTGGTCTCCAGGTTTCCACTCTTGTTCCCTTTGTTCAATTCATCCTTCACACAGAGGCCAGAAGGGTCTTAAAAAATGAAATTAGACTATATTCATGCTTTTAAAGCCCAATATGACTTCTTCCATCGAAGTTAACATAAAAGTCAAAGTCATAATAATAGTCTGCAAAAGCCTGTATGACCCTTGCCCCCACATACAACTTCAGCTCCTCTCATGCTCACCTGACTCTGCTTGCATGCATGCCGCCCTGTTTCTGTTGTAATCCCGTGTGTCTATTGGCCTTTTGTCGTGCTGTTACTCTACCCGGGGGGATTTTTCTTCTACTCTTACCTTCATCTCTTGGTTTTAATAGCACTTTTGCTATGGTCTTTGCTTACCCTCTTTTCCTATTATTCTCTCTCACAGTAACAAGTATTTTATGGCATAGCATACACCATTTGTAATAGTATATTTAGGAGTGTATTTATTGATTGATTATATTTCTCACTAGACTTCATAAAGAATCATGTTTGTTTTACTGAGCACTGTATCCCCAGTGCCCCACATAGTATATGTTGTAGGAGGGGTCCCCCACCCCTGGGTCTGTGGCCTATTAGGAACCAGGCTGCATAGCAAGAGGTAAGTGTCAGTGAGTGAGTGAAGCTTCATCTGTATTTACAGCCATTCCCCATCACTAGCATTATCACCTGACTCCACCTCCTGTCAGATCAGCAGCAGCGCTAGATTCTCATAGGAGCGGGAACCCTATTGTAAATTTCACATGTGAGGGATCTAAGTTATGTGCTCCTTATGAGAATCTAATGCTGATGATCTGAGGTGGAGCTGAGGCGGTGATGCTAGCACTGGGGAGCGGCTGCAAAGACAGATTCACATGAGCAGAGAGGTTTGGCTACACAGAGGCCATCATAAATCAGTTGCTTGCAGGTTCATATCAAAACCCAAGCTCAGAGCTCCCACTGATTCTGCATTATGGTGAATTATGTAATTATTTTATTACATATTATAATGTAATAATAATAGAAATAAAGTGCACAATAAATGTAATGCACCTGAATCATCCTGAAACCATCCTTCATCTCTCTACCCCTAAACATAACCCTAACCCTAGAGCTAATCGTAACTCTAAACCTAAGTCTAACAGTAACCCTAACGCTAACACTCACTCTAGCTTTAGTGGCCACCCTCACCCTAAAATTAACTCTAAGAGTCACCCTAACGCTAACACTCATTTGAACCCTAACTCTACCTCTAA
>PVKE010041624.1:0-14086 GCA_004027555.1 Craseonycteris thonglongyai | reverse complement strand
CAGCCCCGGAGCCCGAGGATCAAACCCCGGGCCTGGCCCATGTGGATTCTTGCTGGGGCCTATGCGGGAGGCTCCTGGCCCAGTTCCTGCCCTGCACAGCCCCGCGCCCACCTGTGGAGTGAAACTATATGGAAAACTAATGCTGTCAACTATGGAGACTGCTCTGGGCCCTCCCCCTTCTCTCTGTCTCTCTCTGTCTTGTCCCTCTCTCTGTCAAAAAACAATAAAAATAAATCTTAAAAAAACAAAGAAGTAAAGGCCATGGCTGTCCTGGAGAAGCTTACAAGTTCTAGATTGTTCGTTTTCTTAACAAGCTTTCCTAAGTGACAACTGCAGGTGAAGGAACTGTGTGGTGACCTTGTGAAGTTTCCCCAGAACTGTTATTTGTCCATTTGTGAGCCGCTCCTTCCAGGTGTCTGGGTTTCTGAGGTCTCGCCTCAGCACTGCTCAGCCCTTCCTCCCTTTCTGTAGGTTCATGGAGTTTGAGGCTGAGGAGGAGATGCAGATTCAGAACACACAGCTGATCAACGGGTCCCAGGCCCTGCCCCCTGCAGTGCCTCTGAAATTGGATCCTCCAGGGGCCCTGGCCCCTGAGGTTGGTCAGCAGTCAGGTAAGGCTACCAGTTCTAACAGGAGCCGTAGGTCAAAGGCTCAAAGAGAGGCATACAGAAACCAGTTGTGGGTTAGGGAAGGCATTACCCTTGCTTCTGTCACTTTCCCTCCAGTGAGTGGCATTAGATGTGCCAAGCAGGACAAACATAGGAGGCTGGGTTCTCAGGCTCCTTCGGTGCCAAACTAGGTATCGAATTTGGCCAAGTAAACCAACTACTCACTCACTGGGATTATAAATGCACCCTATAATACCTCACTGGCCTAAGAAATGGGAGCTGGATCAGGGAACTTCTTAGAGTTTCAGGGGTTCCGAGATTCTTCATAAAGCGATTCTCTCTCCTAGACTCTCCAGCCCCTCAGTCCTTTCCTGTGGCTGGTACTTTCCAGGGTGACCGGGGCCCACCGGGAGCCGTTTCAGTATACTCCCACAGGAGGTGGAAACCGTATTCTCTGTGCCACTTTCCATCTCGTCCTTTAGTGTACATTCCCAAGAAGGCAGCTTCCAAGGCACGGGCCCCCCGCCGGCGGCAGCGCAAAACCCAGAGGCCTGCGGTTTTGGAGGCACCCAAGGAGATCCCGCCAGAAGCTGTGAAAGAATATGTTGACATCATGGAAGAGCTGATGGGGAGTCACCTGGCCACTGGGGAGTCAGACAGAAGACAGGGAGAAGAAGAAGAGCCGCCGCCGGAGGAGGAAGCCATATATCCAGATCCAGGTCTCCTGAGCTACATCGACGAGCTGTGTTCTCAGGAGGTCTTTGTCTCCAAGGTGAGCTGGGCCTGGATGTCGGGTTTCTGTCGGATCCTGGGGTAGGAACTCTAGGGAACCAAAGATCTAGGGTTCTGCCTGGGGCAGTTAGGAACTAGGCTCTCTATTCCATACTGAGAAATGTGTGTGTGTATACACATGTGTGTAGCTGTCATGGTCTATAACAACCTGGGGAGTAGGGGGAGGAGCTCATGGCTGCTCTAGAGTCTCTTGGCTCACAAGTTATCTCCTGTCAGACTCACATCACTTTTCCTTCTGTCCCCCAGGTGGAAGCTGTCATTCACCCTCAATTTCTGGCAGATCTGCTGTCCCCAGAACAACAGAGGGATCCCTTGGCCTTGATGGAGGAGCTGAAGCAAGAAGACGGACTCAGTCTTGCCCAAGTAAGCCTGGGGGGTGGTGGTGGGGGTGGGGTGGGGGGGTGGGAGGGAATTTCAGAACAAGAAGCACGCATGATTTTAGCTAACCCTACACTGTCGCCGATGGTATGGTTTCTGAAGGGGAAAGGTTTAGGCTTTGCATGCAGAACAAGTAGGTAAGGGACTGGAGACATGCAGGAAAAGGGAAGTGGAAGGGCTCAGAGTGTGAGCATAAGGCCCAAGAAGGGGGAAATAACAGCTATGGCATTTATTCCTTAAGCCACTTGCTTGCATTCCCTACCCTGCCCGACTACCGTCAGCTCACCACCCATCAGCCGCCCCTCCTGACAGTCACGTGTAGCACGATATTTGTCCATTCTCCTTCTAGCTGGTCCAGAAGCGACTCCTGGCCTTGGGGGAGGAAGAGGATGCAGAGGCACCGCCAAGCTGCAATGGAGTTCAATCAGACTCAAGTCCTTCCTTTTCTGATGAGGATGAAGACGGGGGCGGGCGGCTTCGGCCCTCACTGGGGCTTCGGGTGGCTGGGGGCACACTTCGTCTTGGAAAAGCTGCTCCTCCGGGAACTCGGGCAAGAGAAATACATGGTGGGCAGGAACGGGCCCTAGATGGCCCGAGATGGATGCGCAGCGACGGGAATGCCCAGCCACCCCCCAGCAGCTGGGGCTTGCAGCTAGAACTTGCAGCTCCACAGGAAACTCAAGGGTCTTTGAGTTCAGAGAGAAGAGGGCCTGGGAGGGTTGCAAAGCAGATATCCCCACATCAGAATGACTGTGTGGGAGGTGCTGTGTCCCCGGGTCACGCCCTGCTAGCTGACAGGGCTTCCGAGGCTCTACCCCTTTGCTGGCAGGAAGGCGGCCAGCTTGAGCTAGTTCCCAGTTTGGATGCTGGACTCGCAGAACCAGCTCCTCTCCAAGGACAGGGGTTAGAAAAGCAGGTCCTTGGGATGCAGACCGGAGAACAGAGAGCGGGGCTTGGAGTGCTGCCTCAAGGGAAGGAGCTGTTTGCAGTGCCCCAGGAAGGCTCTTCAGGAGCCCTGTGGGGAGATGACAGAGATCCTTTCATGGTTCAGAGTTCTGAGCGGAGCCCTTCCCCTAGAACAGCTGGGGACTGGGACAGGGATGGGGCCTCTCTCAGTCCAGCATTTTGGCTCAGCAGTGAACTGGATCCCATAGGCTTGGAGTTGCCCTTAGAAATTGAGGAGGTCATAGAAAACTTCCATGGTGGGGAGTGGGTCCCTGACCACCAGGGAGGCCGTCAGGTGCTGGGCTCCGAAAGCAACGTTTCTCTGGGGCCTGGAGAAACCACAGCACTTGGGAATGTGGGGGGCAATGCAACACCCAGTGGAGGCACACATGCCATAGCTGCCCTAGGAAAGAGAAACCATAGCCCGTCCTTGAGTCCTAAAGAAAATAGAGCACGGAGCCCTGAGACAGTACAGGAGCCCAGCGATCTGTGGGCTGACAGCTGCCCTCTGTTGCTGGAAAGCAGTATTGGTGCCTCCACCCTAGTTTCCAAAGAAACCCTCCTCCTGCCTATGTGTCAAGGCAATATCCTCATCCTGGGGGCCCAGGATGCCTCCTTCCCCGAGGCCAGCCAGGAGGCAGGGAGCCGAGGCAATTCCATTTCTCTGTTGGCAACCACAGACCACGACAACATACTAGATGCCTGTGGCCTCCAGCTAAGGGTCAGCGAGGATACCTGCCCACCAAATTTTAATTCTTCTGACCCCCAAGAAGAGAGCAGGGAGGATTTATCTCAGCCTAAAGACCTTGCCCCCTTACCAGGGAATCAAAAGTCTTATGCACACGGGACCCCCAGCTCATCTCCCCAGGGCCTTGGAAGAACCTCCGCTCGATGGGGAACCAGGGCTGCTTCAGCTCTGAAAGAAGCTTCTCCTGTCAGTGAAACACTCAGGTCTGCACATGGGGCCAAGGGGAAGGAGGAGGAGGGGGAGGATAAGGAGCTCTCCAACTTTGCCTACCTCTTGGCCTCTAAACTGAGCCTGTCCCCAAGGGGTCCTCCTCTCAGTCCTCACCCTGGCTCAGGCCTGTCCTCTACGGGAGGTCTGGGGGTCCAGAGAGCATCCCACTCCCTCTCTGCGGACACAAGAGGCTTTGGCCAAGCTCCGTATCCTGTTGCCAAGTCTAGGAAGCCAGCTCTAGTGGAAGGTCCTGCTGAAAAGAGGCCCAGCCAGGGAGCTGACCTCGAGGTCTCTGGGGAGAAGCCCCTCATTCTGGGTGTGGTTAGACCCTCACAGCCTCGTAAGAGAAGGCGGGACAGTTTTGCCACCGGCAGAAGGAAGAAAAGGCGTCGGCAGTAGGGAACAGCAGGACTATCCTACCCCATGCCAGTCCCTAAAGCACCCCCCATAGGTTTCACCCCAGCTGCACACCAGCCAGACTCGTTCTTTTTTTGTGGTTCTTCAAGTGGTGTGAGGAGGGAGAGCACACTGGCTAGGTTGGCCATCATGCCTTGGGTGAGAGGTGAGGGGGAAGTACCTTTGGCAGGAATTGTATGGGGGAAAAATAAAGGCTTTTTGGTTGTTGGAAAATACTGTATGCTCATTTGTCCTCACATCTTTGCTCCTACATGGGGTACAATGCTCTAAAAGAGGGGTGGCCCTGGATTCTAGTGTTCAGCCTTATCCAGGCTCCTTGGAAGTCCCAGCACTAAGTTCCCAGGGAGCACTTCATTCCTTTCATCAAAGGCCTGGACTTGGGTGTTGGGAGGGCTCCTCTGGACAGCCTGTCATTATCTGCCTCCCTTTAAAAGTCTACACATGGGAGGAGATACTTTTTTCTTTGACCTGTCAGATCTCTGGTATCCAGTTTTCTCATAATTTTCCATAATTGCGTTTAGATACAGCACTTTATTTAGGATGGCCTTGCGTTCCTCCTTGAAAAGATGCTGGACAGGGAGGACTTCAGCGTCCTTGCCCTGTGGCAGGAGAATCCTCCTGTGTGGTTGGTCTGATTTGCTGAGAGGCGGCATCAATCTCAATAGGATTATTAAATATGGAATGGTAATTAGCTATTTTCTAATCTCTAATGAGGACAGAATGAGAGGGAATAGGCTGAAAAGAGGTCCACGAGGAAGCCTGTTAACATGGGCATATATGGGGCATGAGAACATGAGGGAAGGCTATGAGAGTTGCAGGATTTCTGTGCAGAAAGGCAGCCTGTCCAACTGAAAGGAAGGCAGATTCATCCAGCCACAGTCAAGAGCACTGACCTCGGGAATGTTCGGGACTGTCCAGTGGGCAGCCGGCACCCATTCATCCCTTTCCTTCTGGCTAATGATACCACCAGTGTCACGGAGCTTAATTTTTTTTTTTTTTAAATAGATATAGATATATATTTATATTTATATATAAAATAGTTTCTTACAAAAAACCAAACAAAAAATGAAAATCAACTTAATAAAACAACAGAAAAATCAAGCGGGAGCGGAGAGAGGGCTGGAGGCCCGGGGCAGGCCCCGGGTGCTGCCGAGTCTGTGGGCCGGATGCGAGCAGGGGAGGCCCAGGCGCTCAGTCGCCCTTCTGTTTGAGCGCGTGCACAGTCCCATTGGCCAGAGCGGTGGCGCTGCCTGGGGATGAGGCATTTGGTGTCTGGGATGGGCGCAGGTAGGTGCTGAAGAGCTTCCCGTGGAGCGGGTCCCGGAGGCAGAAGTCCTGGAACTGACCTGGACAGAGAAGAGTGAGATGGGGGAACAAACGATCTGAGAAGGAGAGGAAGAGGGCGCCCTGCTCTTTTAGAATCGGTATGTCCTGTCCCTCTCATCGCTGCTTCACTTCTCAAATCCAAGTTTATGCCCCTGCTGGCTTCCCAGCCACTGCCTCCCATCCTCACCTCTCAGATGTTCTGACCTGTGGCACTGGCCGCCACCTCAGTCTCCCTCCCATCTCAGTGTTGACAGAAGGCAGTGACTCACAGAGGGAGAGGCCTTGGCAGGGTCCTGCCTGGCACAGGTCGGCATGCAAAGCGGCAGCAGCAGGGCGGGGTGACCCCAGCAGCAGGTGCAGGATGGTGCTGAAGCCGTCTCTGTGCAGCAGGCGGCTGGTCCCCTCTGCTTGCTCCTCGGCAAAGAGCTGAGAGAGAAAGGGACAGCAGCTAAGCCCCTTCCTCAGGCCACCACCCCACACTCCCCACATGTCTGCCCGACAGGATCTTCCTCTTCCAAGAGTGCACAACACAGGCCTGGATCCTTTCTGCAGGTGAGTTCTATCCTCATTGCTGCTGTTGCCAGCTATGCTGCAACAAAGAGACCCTGGGGCTTTGCAGTTCACAGGATGGCACCAGGGTGGATACCAAGCACCTACTGTCTAGAAGCTACTGGTAACAAATGGCATACCCACAGGCTTTTGGGTGGCGTGAGCCACTGTATCAACACCCCACCCCCCACCCTGGGCACCTCCATACCTCAAAGGCCAGGAGGGTTAGCTCCTCCAGGTCCCTGCCACCATCCAGAGCTGCCAGTGCAAGGGCCACATCTCGGAAGTCCACCAAACCACTGGCATCCTGGAGAATGAAAGAGAAACCAGGGCCATGCGCGGACCAACCCTACATCCTCCCTCCTGCTCTGGATTTTGGCTCTTCCCTTTTCTCAGTACACAGCAGGGGTGTGTGTGTAACTCTTGTGTCTGCTTTCCTCAGAACTGTGTGCCCTAAACTCTCCACGATCCCTGATAATGCTCTCAGGTCATGGATTTGCCCAAGCTATTCCCCCATGTGACCGGGTGACAAATCTCTCCTACAAAGGGATCTCCTAGGAATGTTAGGGAATCCCTCAGGAATTCTGAAGTTACCATTACGTGTCTGACATACCATGGAGGGCATTCTTGGCCCCCACCCTGGAAAAACAGATTCTCTCCTGACTCATCCTATACGGGAAAACTGGTCCAACAGACTAAAAGTGGGCTACTGGAACAATTTCTTACAAAAAGCCCAAGAAGGATGCCTACCCGGACAACTCTCTGGGGGACTATGACGTTCGGGTTTTGGTTCTGTTCTGTGACAGGTTAAGTGGGGAAGTTCCTTTCAGGACAGTCTGTCCCATCTAAGAAATCATACCTGGTCACTCTCTGTCCCTTTCAAGGACACTTGAGAGTTGTGGTCTGCATCTTAGATCAAAAAGAGCTCCCTGGGCCCACTGGTGGTGGTTCATAAACATTAAGAATCTTCTGGGACAATCTTATAATAATTTGACTGGGAGACCTGGTTAAGTCCCAGGAAATACATGGTTTGCCCAGTCTTGAGAAAGCTCAGAAATTCCCCAGAGAAGCTGTGGGATATTTTTAAACATTTTTAAACCAGTTGTGCAAATACTTCTGGGTCTCACAGTCTTAGCTGTCTAAGCTGTCCTGTGCTGTTTTTTCTGCGTCACTTTCCCACCTAACCCTTATGGCTCTTCCCTGAAACCCTCACGCAATATCCCCTAAGGTCGTAGGACCTTTACTAATCTCTAAAGTGGCTTCAGAAATGTATGGACCTCACTGACTGATTATTTCTCCACTGTCCCCCTCCACAACGATGAAAACACTGCTCCTACAATGCACTGGATATTCTTTAGAAAAATGAATCCCCTAGCCAACCTCAGAGGATGGCTACCTGACAACAGTTGTTAGAATATCCAATCCAGACTCCAAATTGGCCATCCAATGAGAATAACATGGCCACTTGGATACCATCCTTAAATCCTGAGCTTTGCATGCAGGGACTGTCCCAGGTCCTTTACCTTCTGGAAGTAACTAAAGGCACCCGCCACAGTCTGTGGGTCAGAGAGCTGTAGCTGCCTGGCAAACTCTTCCTGGCAGATCATTCGGCTCCGGCCTGGCTCTGCCCCAGCATCCACATAGCCAGGGGACAACCTACAGTGGAATTGTTGAAGGCAGAGAGCTCACTCAGTTTCTTTCTGGTTAACACCCAACAGGACCTTGGTCCCAGTCCCACGAGTTTTCCAGCATAGGTACATCCGGTTTTACTAAGGTGTATTCTGACTCATAGTCCCTTGAGAGCCATTCCTCCCCCCCCCCCCCCACTGGGGTTATTATATATCTTTCTCTTTCTTTTTTCCTCCTTCCCTTTACTCCATTGTCTTTAAATTCTTCTATCTTCCCATTTATTTTCTTTTTAAAGACTTTCCTCCATCCTTCCCATTTCTCCTTTTCTTCTTTGTCTCTACATGACATTACCTAGACCCTCAACTTCAAGGTCACTTACCCAGCCTTGCGAAGCACCTTCCCCAGCTCCCAGAGCTGTGGCTCCAATGCTACCTTCAGCCGACCCACCACAATCACCGGCAAGCTCCCTACAAACTCACACTCAGTGGCTGGGATGCCCAGGGCCCTACAGGATGAAGAGGGGGCAGAATGGAGGGCAAACAAGGCAGAAGACTCTTCAGAGGGCTCATAACTGACTGACTTGCTGACAAGACAGAGGACATTAGGTCCCTTTAACTCCCATCTCCTTCTAGTCTCAGCTGTCTAACAGCCCTTCCCACTGTCCACGCCCCCATCCGTGCTCCCACACCTCAGCCCTCCACACCCTTCTGCAGTCCCCTTGCCCTGTATATCTGCTCCAGGAAATGCTCCGGGGGATACTCACTGTGCCATAACCCTCTGGACATTGTTGGCATAGAGGGTGGGGTCCCTGCTCTCCTCCGGGCTGGGGTGGTACACAGGGAGGAACTGAAACACACACACACACGCACACTTCTCATTAGGACCTCAAGGCGAGGGGTGACCACTGCCACCCTCTTTTCCCGAAGCATCAGGGGTCAGTGCATGTCCACTCTCCTACCCCATCCTGGGGGTCGTACCTCCACATCTACGATGCTGCAGGGCTGGGAGGCCGTGAGCCAGAGGACTTGGAGTCTAAGAGAACAGAGACCTCAGATGCTCACCAATCTCTCCCTATGGGTTCCTCCCACCCCACGGAGGTGCATGGGGACTTTTTCTCTACCTACTGATAGAAAAATGGACTCCTAGCCATACAGTCAGCTGGGTGAATGTGCCCTTGGGAGACAAAGGGAAGGACCAGAGAGGTGGCAGGGAAAATGAGAAGTGTTGCAGGGATATGCCAGAGGAAGAGCTGCAGGTGGGAGGACGTTTGAGTAACTGGGGAAAGGGCAGGAGGCAAGCCTGGTGGTGGTGGTTCTCACGAGGGGACGACTTGAGGAAAAAGCGCTTGTAAACAGGAAAGTTAAGTGAGAAGGCACTATAACCACAGCAGGAATGATTAGGTGGGATAGAGGAAAGCACTCCAGATCATGCTGGGAGGTCAGAACCAAACAGTGGGCCTCTCCTTCTCTAGAGTTCTCTTGTCTGATAACAAAGAGCCATTTGCCTTGTCTGGAGATTGGAAGATGGGCCAGGAATTCTGTGATGGACCCTGCTCCCGACCCTCACCCCAGGAGTACCAGAACTCACACGCCAGGGCCCCTCCAGGCCCAGCTGGTGGTATCCTATGGGAGACAGAGGCAAGGGGAGAAAGGCATCACTTTTCTGCCTTGCAACTGGCTAATCCCCTTTGAGCAGAGGCGCTGAGCCCACCCTGGCCCCACCCCCACATGCACACCCCATCATGGCACTAACAGTTTCCACCCACGAGGGAGAATTTGTGTTCCCCCTCCCCCAGCTCTTGGACTAAGACTCACCAGACTGTTGGGGTAGCGGATGAGGATGGGCTGCACAGGGACCCCTGCAATGAAGGCTCCTAAATCCCATTTCCACCCCCACCCCCCAGGCAGAGGTTAGTACATGGCGGTAGCTAGAGGGCATGAAGTGTAGGGGTCTGGCTGGGACAGTTCTCAGAAGAGATTTAGAATTTTTTCTCTCACTTCTTGAGGGTTTTTCAGTGTCAGCTAGGTGGTTCCCTGTCTCCCATTCCTCCCCCACCCCTCCACTTCTTGGGTTATTCCAGAGTCCCTCTCCAAATCTGAGGCTCCTCTTCCCTACAGCCCTACCATGCATATCATTCATTCACCTGGTTTGAATTTAAGCAAAGCCTTCTTGTTGGAACAGGTGCCCTCAGGGAAGAATAGTACCTGGGGAAAAAAAACCAAGGGACCCAAATGAGGTGGAATAGGCTGAAGGGCAGGAGAGAGGAAAGAGAAGCCTCTTCAGGAGCAGAGAAAAGGTGAGGAGAGTCCTGAGACCCTTACCCACCTGGGGCCACCTGCCTCCTGAGGTAGCCCGCCTTCGGACCTCCTCTACCACTCTGCGCCGAGAAGCTGGGTCATGCCGGGATACGAGGATGGCTTGGTTGAAGCGAAGAAGGGCTAGGGTCCAGAGAAGATACAAAGTTCCTATCCGGGGGCATTAACACCTGCAGCCTCCCCAGTAGGATATGCATCTCTGTTACCTCTTGGCCCTAGGGACCCTCTTTTTGTTTTTTTGTTTTTAAATTAGACCCTCATTTTATTGTATGTTTCCTTTAAGCCCCAGCCCTCAGACTCTAAGAGGTAGATTCACAAATGGTGTTCATTTGCATGTCATTTGCCCGCATCAGTCAGTATCTCTTCCAACTTCTCCCCCACCTTGAGGCCAGTTCCCTCCAGAGTATGTCCATCTGACTCCTGTTTTTTGCCCAGAGATGTCATCTCTACTCTTGACCCCTCTTAAACTTTCTCACCTCCAATGACAGGCACTGAAAGGTTCTCAGCTCGGGACACAACCTTGGGCAGGTCACAGGGCAGCAGAACAATAGGGTCAAAGAAAGTAGAGTGGGGGGCAGCGACAAGGACGGGGGCTTGAAGGCGAGAGGCCCGCTGGCCCCGAACTCGAATCCGGAGGAAGCCCAGCAGGAAAAAGAGCAGGCGGCTGAGTCCCAGCACCCCGTTGTGGCACACAGTCCTGCAGGGCAAGGTGGGCAGTCAGTTAAGGCAGCAAGTCTGACCCTCACTCACCCCCGGGCTTTGGCACCCTAGGTGACCTTCTTCTGTCCTCTCTTACTCTGGCCAAGGGGTGGCAGTCTCTGGCTACTTGGGGACATCGCAGGGTGCATCACTTAGTGCCGAGGTCCTGGGCATCAGGTCTGAGCTCAGCTGACTCATCTCACCTCACCTGGAGCCTCCTAACCCTCCCTCCTCTTCTTCTCAAAAGAGGGAGCAGAATAAACGGCAGGTTAAGAGAACCCAGAAGCAAAGTTTCTGGGGGCAGAGGCTTCACTTACTTCCTCCATCCTGTCAGCGGCTCCTGAAGCTGCTCCTCAGTAAGACCAGCTACTTGCAGCCAGGCAAAGGGCCAGAGGAGAAAGAGGACGATAAAGGCCAGAAGCACTCGAACGGGGGCCAGCAGCGCCCCCAGGAGCCAGAACTGCAGAGGGTGGGAGAGAACGCTGCTTCAGGGCTGGGAGCCTGCTCCAGGGCTTCGCTTTTCCCACAAGGCTGGATTCAGGAGCAGAGGGGCACTACCCACTGTAGATCAGGTGACAGGTGGTGTGGGAACAGGAGTGGGATGGGAATCCAAGGTGGAATGAAGATGCCAACAGGGCAAGAGGATAAAAGATTAATAGGATCAAGGGCTTCATTTCCCCATCTTTCAGTTGGTTCCCATCCCATCTATAAAGTCAAATGTCATAAAGTGCATCTAGCACTTGGAAAGGCTGTTAAGAGGACTTATTAATAACCCATGTGAAAGCCCCAGCACAGTGCTTGACGAGCAGTGGGCTAGAGACATTTCTTTCTCCTCCACGACCCGTTCCATAAATAGCTGTTATGTCCACAGAAACCAGGTGCATGCTTCTTTCCACTTTGGGCCTGGGAGGCGGAGGGTTGGAATACAGAGAGTTCTACTATTCAGGCCGCAGGTCAGTCTCTAGTTCTGCCCAAGCACTCCCCTTAGTACTGGGGGATGGGGGAGAGAAGAGCCAGTCCTACTTCGCAGGGTAGGAGTTGCCAGGAGCCAGGGTGACTCCACGGGCTGCCCTGGGGACAGTGCAGGTAAACAAAACGAGACCCAGCAGCTCGCCTCTGCGAAGGTGATGGCAGCAGAAACCTCGACACTCCCCACACCAATCATCAGTTCCGCTAGGTCGGTGCGACCCTGCACTTCCTGTAGCCAACCCTCTTCTCAGCGCCCCCCCCCCCCCTCCGGAGGTGCTGCAGTGCGGGGTGGGGGTGGGGGGAAGTGGAAAGAGGGAGCACTGGAAGGGCACAGGGGCGTAGGCTCCGGGCCCAGAAACCCGTTTCCTCTCATTCTGAGCCTTGGAGAAGCATTCAGCACGCCCCTGCCCCCACCCCCGGCTTTCCGGAGCCTCCAAGCCCTTCCTAGCCCATCGGCCTCCGCAGGATGTAATCCGCATTCCCCAGAGTCCTCCATCTCCCATACCGCTGGGTCCCCTGTTGCCCTCCATCCTCCCCTGGCCAATTCTTCCACACCTTGGGGCTTCTCTATCGCCCAAGCCCGCGTCCTCTCCAGGACTCCTAGCTCAACCCCCCACCCCCACCCCCACGTGCGCACCCTCCGGACTCTCGCTCCGCCAGCCTCGCACCCACCTCCTTTCCCATCCCCATCCCCACCTTCGCCAGGGCTCTACACAGCCTCTTTTTCCTATCCCCACGGGTCCTCCCGACGCCCCCCACCCACACCTTACCTTAACCCTCTGGAGGCGGGAGAGATGTAATTCATGCACGAAGGGGTTGGGGGGCGCTGAGGGTCCGGAGGTGGGCTCCAGGGGGGCCCCGTCCCCCGGACTTCCCTGGCTCATAGCGGCGAGAGGAGGCGGGCAGGAGGACGCCCCGGCGTCAGCCCCAGCCCCCCGACCTCGCTCTGCAGGGCGGCAGCTGCGGCTGCAGCGGAGCGGCGGCAGCGCTCTGGTCGGGGCCCCGCCTGGTGCAGGGCGCCGAGGGGCGGGGAGCGGGCGGTGCGGCCGGGCCCGCGTTGTCAGGGAGCCGGCCGAGGGGCGGGGCTTCCAGCGCCCCGGCGCCCTGGCTCCGCTGCATCCTCCTGGGCGTCCGCCGCCGCACCCGCAGCCTCCACGGCCATTGTTTCCCCGCGGCCGGCTGTGGGGCCGGGCCCTCCGGCCGTTCCCCTCCGCAGGTCCGGCCGCCGCCTTCACGCACGCCTCCAGCTAGGAGAGGGTTTGGGCCGCGACGAGGTCACCCTGCTCGCGCGGATCGGGGAGGGGCCCTCGGGCGGATGGGAACGGGAAGGTGGTCGCCGTGTGCGGAGGCCGGCGGTTCGGAGGTCCCGAGCTCCCCGCGAGCTCTCGGCCCGCCACCACCTTTGCTCGGCGCACGACCATCTATCCTTCCCGGTGCCCGCGATGCCATAGCGCGAGGACCTGAGGCGCTCACGCCCTCTGGTGGCCGCGAGGTGCCCCACTTCCCTGCATCTGTGTGCTGCCCGCGCTCCGCAGGGTCACCTGTTCTGGTGTGAGGACTCGAATCCACGAGGCGACAGCAACCCTCAAGACGCTGTCTTATATGCCTACTATGAACCCGACACGTCAGGGATGGGGAGGGTCAGTGGGAACCCGGAAAGCTGGGATGTCCCCCAGACACAGCCCCCTCTTTGCCTAGTGTCTCTTTTCTGTGCCTGTCTCCCTCTCCATTGTGAGAGGACAGATATCCTTCATTTCCAAACTCCAAACTAGACCAGAAAACTCATAAACTGGTCAGCCCCCCTGTTTATGTCAGGTGATGGAGAGATCAGAGAATTGGTTGGACTTTGATACTCACAGCCAGTAACATAATCAGAAAGATAATATCCTTGACAAAAAAAACATGAGAACTTCCTTGTGTGTGGAAAAGAAGCTGCCTTTGGTTCACCTCATTTATTTCTCTCATCTGTAATCCTGTCAGTCACCGTTTCGTGAGGGTAATAAGGACAATGGCAGATCATTGCTTTGAGTCTGTGACCACCAGAACCTGTTTTAAAGTGCTCACCTGATTAGGTCAGGCCCACTCAGGATAATATTGCTTTTGGTTAACTGAAAGTCAACAATTAGAGACCAGGGATTTTAATTGCATCTGTACAGTCCAGTCACCTTTGCCACTTAATGCAACAAAATCATGTGAGTGATATCACCATTGCCATATTCTACTGTTAGAAGCAAGTCATGGATTTGGCCTGAACTCAAGAGGAGGGAATTGTACAAGGGCATGCATACTACCGTGTTTCCTCGAAAGTAAGACATCCCCCGAAAATAAGACCTACTTACAGTTTTGCCTCTCGCTGAAATACGTATAAGGCATCCCCCCGAAAATAAGACCTAGCGCATCTTTGGGAGCAAAAATTAATATAAGACACTGTCTTATTTTCAGGGAAACAGGGTAAGACACTGTCTTATTTTCGGGGAAACAGGGTATAAGACACTGTCTTA
>PVKE010041623.1:0-14087 GCA_004027555.1 Craseonycteris thonglongyai | reverse complement strand
GCCCTTGAAATCCATCCAAGCTGTTGCCTGTATGGCCAGTTAGTTCTTCCTTTATGTTTCTGGCTAGTCCTTGGTGTGGATCAACCAGTATTGGTTCAAGCATTCACCCACGGAAGGACATGTTGATTGTTCCCAGTTTTAGGTTCCTACCAGTAAACCTGCTGTGAACATTCTTGCACAGGTTTTCCTGTGCTCTTAAGTTTCCATTTCTTTGGTATACAAAATCTGACAATTAGGTTTGCGAACTGGTCCTAGAATACGTGCTACATACCTCATTGCTGAAAATCACTATGGCCACCTTTGAAGTACTCCCCTTGGGAAGCTATGCACTAATGCCAGCACCTAGTCCACCCTTCAAAGCAATTTTGGAACTCTTTTCTGGATTGGCTATCAGAGCTGTTGTCACATTACCCGAGATGTACTGAATGCCATCAAAATGTCTTCCTTTCAATATTTTCTTTATCTTCAGGTAAAGAAAAAAGTCACTGGGGACCAGATTAGGTGAGTAGAAAGGGTGTTCCAATACAGTTATTTACTGGCTAAAAACTCCCTCACAGACAGTGCCGGGTGAGCTGGTGCATTGTCGTGATGCAGGAGCCATGAGTTGTTGGCAAAAACTTCAGGTCATTTTTGTCTAACTTTTTCATGCAGCCTTTTCAGCACTTCCAAATAGTTAATTGGTTGACTATTGTCTAGTTGGTACAAGTTCATAATGAACAATTCCTCTGGTATCAAAACTGTTTAGCTACATAATTTTGACTGTTGATTTGGTTGACTTCCATTGTGCACTTTGACGTTTTTTATGTCAGGGTCATATTGGCACACCCATGTTTCACCACCACCGATAACATGGCTCAAAACAGCATCTTGCCTCTCCAAAAGGTCTTGGCAAACTTTGACTCTCCTTTGCTTTTGTTCATCAGTGAGCTCCTTTGAGACCATTTTGCACACCTTTCTCATGCCAAGATCTTCAGTTCAGATTTTCCTGTTTCTCTATTGATGTTGAGTTGGTCTGCTATGCTTCATGCAGTCAGCTGACAATTTTGATGCACAATTTGATAAATTTTTGCAATGTTTTCATCAGTTCTGCTTGTTACTGGCTGCCCTGACCTCTCTTCATCAGTGTCACTATCTCTCCCTTCAGAAAAACATTTAATGCATTTTTACACTGCTGTTTTCTTCATGGCATTATCTTCATCAACTTGGACTAACATGTCCCTGATTTTAATTCCATTGTTGCCAAGTTTAAAGATTTATTTTCATTGTTTGACAGAAAGGGAAACATAGAGAGAGAAGCAGGAAGCCCAGAGCAGTTTCCTCAACCATACATCATCAGTTTTCGACAGTTTCATTTCACACAGGTCAATGTGGGGCTGCCCAAAGTGGGAACTGGGCTAGGGGCCTCCCGCTTGGGAAGCAAGCATTCAACCTGCTGAACCATCCCAGCATTCCCTGTTGCCAAGTTTAACAAGACATGTCATGTCTGTTCTTTGCTTCAATTCAAGCTCCGACATTCTCGTGAGGGCACACAAACACATGTGACAACACTTGTTGGATCCAAGCTGCTCAGCGAGGGAGGGTGCTGGTGAGATGTCCAGGCTAAAGAAGAGACAAGGAGTCTGAGAAATCTGCGACGTAGTCTTCATTTTTTGTATCTGGGTTGTTTTATCCATCATTAAGGTGAAGGCTTGGTGGATGGCTTTGAAACTTGAGCTATATGTTGTGCTAATGTTTTTACTTGTAGTTTTACATCAATTGCTTAACACCCGGGAGGACTGTGTCCATTGGGTAAAATCACCAGGCAGCCTGTTTCGGGCAGTGCCATCTGTGGTACATTGTATCTCAATTTTAGGGTTTTGTCGGGCATGTATGGTCACCCCCATGTGCATCAGCCAGTCCAGGGGCTGGTAGGTAAGGCCAGCCATACTGCCCACAGATCCGCAGGTATTCACTTGGGAGAACGACAGTGGGCTCCATGCTCTATTGACTGTGACCATCCCACCATATATTGCGGGTAGTAATTACAGTGATATTATCACAAAAGACAGTAGGTATCTACCCTACCGTGCAATTAGGCACGGAGCGATGTTCAATATGATAGGGAACACATTCCCACAGGTCTACATGTTCTCTGAGGAGCCACCCCCACTCATTGGTCACCGCATACCCAATTATGGGGGGCAAATTGTTATGGTCCTGGTGCAAAAGAGCATCCACTGCAGAGTGGCACCTTTGTCTTTTTTGTGCAGTGTTTTAGGTGGATAACTAAGTCCAGTTTGTCAGCGACACAGGGATTACCCTCCAAGGGAGACCTTTTGCAGCATCCACTGGCAATTTTGTGTAGACCCAGCAGTGGGAAACATTCTATGCAGCTATAAAGACATGTGCCCAGGTGACAATGTTGTCATTACTAGCCTGGCCGGAAAGATAAAAGGGAGACAGAAACCATTATAGGGAGATTCTTCTCATCAGGCAAAATACAAGTACATTTTTTATTTTGTGATAAGACAGTGCCAGGTGTGGGCGCTGATCCTGGTCGATGGTATCAAACTGTATCTCCTACAGTATTGGGGAGTGGAGAGTCCACTGTTTGTCTGCTTAGCAGAGGTATTGGCCAAAGGAAAAGCACCTATGTATCCTTTAGAGCAGGGGTGTCAAACTCAAGTAAAACACGGGCCATTTGGTGCAACAGGCAAGATTCATGCGGGCCACATCACATTTACAAACGTCGCAGGAACTGAGTCAGCGCGTTTATACACGCCCACAGGCCCCCAGGAAAGGCCCTGGGCCACATGTATACTCCTCTTCAGTAGTTAAAGGGTTAACGAGGGAATCATGTGTACGGTATTGCCTAAGCGCTCTTTTCTTCATCACAATTTTTTCTATTTTCCTTTTATTTCAGAGCCTTGTGGGCCACAAAAAATGACCTCGGGGGCCGCATGCGGGCCGCCAGTTTGACACCCCTGCTTTAGACTGTTAGCCACATGATCTTGGGGAAGAGTCGCCTTCATGGGAGATGGCTATCTACAGACCAAGGGGTGTATTTGTAAGCCTCTTTCCCTACCAGTTTCCCAGGGCTTAAGAAGTGCCCCCCAATAATCAGTACCAGCGGTTAATGTCCATGCCCAGGCCCATGTTTCAGTATGACCTTCGCCTACAGTACTGGGGTCTGGCAACAACAGCCCCCTCGTCATGGCCCAGGTAACTCTTTCTTGAGCATGCCCATTTTTACAGTCACTTCCTTGTATCAAAGGCTCTGGAGAGGACCAACCTGTTTTTCATGGTTGTTTATTTAAATGGTGTGTAGCCAACGGGACTCGTCCATCCCATCTTCCCCACCCAGGGGCTTTTCCAATCAGTTGAAAGTTGTCTTTTAGGAGTCCGTGAAACCACTCAATTATTATTTTATTTTATTTATTTTTAAACATTTATTTATTTATTTTTAATTATTTTTTTTGACAGAGAGAGAGAGAGATACAGAGACAGAGAGAGAACTGAACTGGGGGAGCTCCCAGTTCAGCATATGGTTCCGCACGGGCCGGGGCTGGGATTCAATCCTCGGTCCCTGGCGCTGCAAAGTGAGCGCTTAACCCACTGAGCCATCCCGGCTTCCCCCCACTCAATTATTTTGGCAGCTTGCAGCCAGTAAGGAACATGAAACTTTTATATTATATTTTGTTTGGGGGCCCAGGCCTGGGTCACCGAACCCGTAAAATGAGGACCCCGGTCGCTCACTCTGGTTAAAGGACAACCATATGTGGCACTTAGAGCTTCCAGTGCTTTCAGTGTCCAGCTGTGCTGCCGTCTGGGTCAGTTGGGCCATCCCTAGACCCGTTGCCATGTCCACGGCTGTAAAGATGCACCAAGCCCCATGAGAAGGGGCAGAGGTTCCACACAGTCTATTTGTTAAGCCTGTAGAGGCCAGAGGCCCCGCTCCACCTGTCCAGGTGCTTGTGGGAGGGGTAGCCGACATGGGTGTTGTTTCAAACAGGTAGGGCAGGCATGTGCTGTGGTCCAGGCGTTCTCTGCTGTCAAGGGTAGACCCCAGTATCAGGCGATGTGGAGCATAGTCCATGGTCTGACATGTCCAGTTTTTTGCTGAAACCACCGGGTGGCATCTGGGCATCCCCAAGGCACCGTAGGTATGGTGCACACCTGCACTAGGGCACTGACCTCATGGTCGCCAGGGGATTGGAAAGGCCAATGGCCTGGGACATTGCAATTGGTACTACCTTGTTTTACACCCTAGGTCCAGAGGTCTTCCCACAGGGGCCCCCCCAAAGGGGGTCAGTGACCTATTGTCTACCCCAGGGCAGCCCGTTGAGGCAGCCATCGTGTTAACTTTTTATATATAGACCAACTATCTGTACACACATGGACGTGCCCGGGCTCATTGATGAGCACTATCCACACGGCATGTAACTCAGCCCATTGGCTGCTTTGTCCCATGCTGGTTTTAAACCAAATTTTATTTGTATCAAGCAGTACCTCTGCTTTGGTCCAGGTAGGGGGATTTTTTTTTTTTCTCAAATATGGAATCATTTTATTTAGTTCAAGTCTACTGATTTCTTTTCAGGAATTTGACCTTCCGGTGTTGTTCTGCATTGCGTGGTTCTCTCAGTTGAGGGTGTTTCTCAGGGTTTCCCCTGTGGATTCCCTTTTGTTCAAAAGTCCCTTCCCAGGTAGGTATTGGGGTTCTCCTCTCATGCCGCCATTGTTTTTTTCCTCCAGATTTTTTTTTTTTTAGACCCATTTGTATACCAGGCATCAGCAGGTACTGGAGGCTCACCGTCCATATATGGACTTGGAGTGAGGGCCTCAACTCGGGCCTCCCTAGCTTCAAGACTTGTCAATCTGGAACGTCACTGGCCCCAGCAACTCATGCAGTTGCTGGGCCAGTGGGCTGGAGCTAAATGTGGCCCATTGCTCCAAGTATGCCCCCCACTTGGCCAGTGTGGGCATTTGGGACACCCCAGTCCAGGGTGCTTTCATCTATGAGTGCAAGCAATCCCAAACTGGGTATGTGGATTGTGTTGTAACCTGGGCATCTTCAGCTATGGGCTTACAGGCCTGTAGGGCTGCGTAAATAGCAGCTAATTGATTTTCAATGAGCAAATAGCATTGTTTTCTGTCTTTTCATAGTTGGACCAAAACCCCAAGGGTACCTTCTGAGTACCCTGAGTTCATCATAAGCCCCAGCCAAATCCCTCCCCTTGCACTTGTACCATTAATAGGAAAGGGATGGCTGGCTCAGCCAGTCTCAAAACTTGGGCCTGTGCCACGGCCTATTTTCAGCCTGGTATGTGTCTTTACTTTTAGGCGTCTAGTCCCAGGCCACGCCCTTTTTGGTTAAAACATACAATGGGCTCAGAACCTGTCCCAGGTGGGGTATGAATACCTGCCAATATCCCAGAAGTCCCCAAAAGGCCCATAACTGTTTTACTGTAGAAAGGTGGGGGAAAGCCTGGACTTTATCAATGAGTATCTGGGGTATCTCCTAAGTCTTACCTGACCAGATAGCTCCCAAGAACTTGGCAGATAATCCAGGTCCTTGGACCTTGGCTTCATTGACAGCCCAATCCCATCTTTGTAGAGCAGCTCAGAGGCTATTAGCGGCCTCTTTTAGATCTGCACAAGAATCAGATGTTCGCATGATATCAACTATATAATAAATTAGGGACACCGTGCTTTTGTGTTGTCAGGAGGCCAAGTCCTCGGCCACCAATCCATGACAAATGGCGGGGTTATGCAAATAGCCCTGGGAAAGCACAACAAGCATCTCCCATTGTCTATTTTAGGTGAATGTGAATTGTTTTTGGCTCTTGGGGGATACCGCGAATGAAAAGAAAGTGTTTGTCAAGTCCACCACATAGTGATATGTGTCCAAAACCGTCAACAGACAATCTATTCATTTTGTAATGGACTGGACAGCTGCATGTAATGATGGGGTGACTTTATCTAATTCCTGATAGTCTACCGTCATGTGCCAAGTACCATCTGGCTTACAGACTGGTAACACCAATGAATTAAATGGGCTGTGAGTGGAGCGCACTATCCCCACTTTTTTTAACGTTAATATAGTTTGGCCAATTTTTTTATGGCCACCTGGCAGGTGGTATTGTCAAATGTGTATGACCCACTGCACGCTGGGTAACACCACAAGTTTGTGGTGAGGATTCCCTTGAATAATAGTCTTTACTACCCGTACTTGTAGTTGATGGTAGCTACCTTCAGTCCATGGAGGATATCTACCCCTAAAATATATTGGGCTGCTGGGGACACATACCACATAAGCCCTGGGGGGCAACCTGTCAATTCCCAACACCAAGGAGGTCTGCTCGACTTGAATGTGGGTAGCTCCATAGCCTTTAATACAGGCGGCTGGTCCCTCAAATGTACCAGGATTTTAATATAACAGGGAGCAATTTTTTTCAGCTTGTTTAAAAAAAGATTTATTTTATTATTTTTGACAGAGACAGAGAGAGACAGAGAAAAGGAGGAGGGCCCAGAGCAGTCTCCGTAGTTATACGTTATCAGGGCCTTTTGCACAGCCACAGGGGAGGGATCCACCGTCTCCCAGTCCTCTGGGGTCACCCATGTAGACAGGAAAGTGGCCACAGGTACCAGAGGCCAGAGGGGTCCATATTGTCCCAGGTCCACCCTCTGGGCCCTCCAGGGCAGAGGGGCTACTCACTGTATCCTGCTGACTCCGTCAAATGTCAGACCTGAGCTGCTCAGCCAGGGAGGGTTTCAGTGCTGAGATGTCCGGGCTAAAGAAGAGCTGAGGGGTCTGAGAAATCTGCGACATTGTCTTTATTTTCTGCCCAGGGCAAAGCATACAGGCGGTTTCTATAGCAAGGGGAAGCTATAGTGGCATGGGGCCCACGAGTACTTCCTCACCTATACAGGGTACATTAAAGCTTACATAACCAGCACAAGTGCAAGTCATTTTCTGGCAGAAGCACGGCTACTCCACATGGTGTCAAGTTCTCAAATTTATTTGTCAGACCTTGTAAATGCCCAAGAGTGCAATGGCTGGGTGCTATGGAAGTGCATTTTTAGCTTAAAAGAAACAGCTTCAGGGATAGCTCAGCAGGTTGAGTACTTGCCTTACAACTGCAAGGTCCAAGGATCAAATCCCGGCCCTGGCCTGTGCAAACCCATATGCTGAACTACGGTACCACTGGTAACTGCCAAGACAGTGGCAAAGGTTCTTGCCTCCCATTCAGGAGGCCCCCACTTCAGTTTCTGTCTCGTGTGGCTTCACGTCCATCTGTGTGGAATGAAAGAAACTATGTCACAACTAATGATGTACACCTAAAAATAATATAAAATAGGGAAGCCGGGAAGGCTCAGTGGATTAGGCGCTCACTTTGCAGCCCCAGGGACTGAGGATCGAATCCCGGCCCCAGCCTGTGTGGACCCACACTCCCCAGTTCAGTTCTCATCGGGGCGAGACCCCGGCCCAGTTCCTGCCCTGTGCAGCTCCTGCCCACCTGTGTGGAATGAAACAATATCGAAAACTGATGTACAACTAAGGAGACTACTCTGGGCCCTCCCCCTTCGCTCTGTCTCTGTCAAAAATAATAAAATAAATCTTTAAAAGATACAAAAGGATAAGAATAATTTTCAAAACTCAGGCAGATTTGAAAGAAAAAAAACTTTAGAAGTAAAAAGAACATAGTCATTGAAATAAAAATATCAATGGATGAAACCACAGATGCCACCAAAGAAAGAATTAGTGACCTGGAAGATGGTGCCTTGGAAATTACCTGTTTCTTCTCTTAGTTGATGATGTTGCTTCCTTCTTCCCTGAAAATTGTAGCAATCCCTCCTCAGAGATCTGGGCTCTGGCTCTTCAACACCCCTCATCCTGGCTTCTAGGCTTCCAATGATGCCAATCTCTTCTCTTCTTACCCTCACTCTAGGGGTGGCAACTTCTTCCTGTATTATCTGTTTCTTCAGTATCCCTTTTTGCACTTTCAGCCCTCCAACTCCTGAGTAACCAACTCCTTATAGTCAAGCTCTGGTTCCTTCCTTCTCAGCTCAAGTCACAGTATAACAAGCAGAGGACTTCCATGAGAGACCTAAAATTCCCTATTTCCTGTATGTGCACGGCTGACAGTGCTGAAAATCAAACACGTTTAATTGCGTGAGTTACAGAATCCCAGTTATTTGAATTCTCAGCCTCTACATATTTCTCATGTGAATGGTAGGGTAGTGTTTGGAGGAGTGGGACCCTGAAACCTGGAAATGAAACATCTGGTTGGCCTCAGCTGAAGCTGACCACCAGGAAGCCCCCAATCCCTCTGAGCCTCTCATACCAGTGTCAAGTAGCCTGCCCTCCCGTGTCTGGAGGACTAGAGTTACATTGCTGGAGGACTGTTTCATTAACTCACATGGGCAAGTGGCAAATAAAGCCTCACCTGGTGACTGGGTGTCTATGGGCTGGTGTGTCTATGAGTGGGCATGCTCTGGCTGGAGTGTCTATGAGTGGGCATGCTCTGGCTGGAGAACTCAGCTGCCAGATTCCACTTGCTTTGGAGGTCTGAGTCTCTGCATCACTTTCTTTCCCCTTTAGAAGTCCAGGAGGGTCTGGGCTGCACACCTCCTGGGCTGTACATGACCCTTACCTGCACCTCCATCCTGCACCCCTACCCCAATACCACCATCACAACCCCAACACCATTCCACCCTAGCGTCCTCTTCTCACTGGCTATACCTCTGCCCTCTATCGCCAGTCAGCCTGTGGTTAGGAGCAGTGCCCTTGTCCGACTCATTCCTGGGGGCCAGAGCAGCTCCTCTCTGCATGTGTGCTGGGTAATGCGCAGCCAGCTGGGCTCCAGCCTGGCGTTCAGGGGTGTTCATCTGTCTGCCCCTCCACACCCAGCATGTTACTCATGGCTCTGATTGGCTGAGGTTCAATGAGTGACGGGACAAAACCCAATGATGTGGCTTGGGCCCCCGCCCTTGCACAGATCAGCTCACACAAGACATGACAGCACAGCCAGCTCCGGGCTGGCGGGCGGGCAGGGGCCCGGCAGGTGCGAGGCACTGTCAAATGGTGGGTAGAAGAGGCACCAGTGGAAGAGGGGAGGGGGCTGAGACCAACCAGGGCTGCAAAGGAGGGGAGGGCTGGCCAGGGTGGGGGAAGGTGGAGCCAATCCATTGTGGAGACCAGTGCAGTTAGGAAGGGGCCAAGCCAGCAGCTAGGGAGGAGAAACCAGCCAGGACAGCAGGGCAGCTCTCAATGGGGGTCATTTTGATGGCAGTTCTAAAATCCTGACCATAGTGCCCGGAGATAGATACTATCACCCTCATCAGCACCGTCATCCCTTTTGCAGAGGAAACAAACTGAGGCAAAAGTGGGTTATTACCTAGTTACCATGCCTCACCCCACCCCAGTAGCCCACCTGGAGATGAAAATGCAGCGGGGGCCACCCTTCTTGCTTGCCGCTCTTTCATGGGAGGCAATCAAAGCAGCAAGACGTTCTGAAGACTCAGGGGCAAGGGCGCCAGAGTTCATGGTTACAATTAAGGAACATTCAGTGCCTACACCAGTTAACAGTGTGCCTGTGCCCTCCACCCCACCCCCCACTGTGCACTCAGAAGCAGCTATAGCTGTGCCAAGCTGGCCACAGGGCCATTCCCTTCTCTGAGTGATCATGGGTACTCTCAGTGCCTATTTCTATATCAGTCCTACCCGTAGGGGCCTAAATTCAGGCTTTTAGAATGGCGCTTTAATCATGGATCTTATTTATTGTTTCATTTAGACTGCCACAGTGTGTGTGTGCAGTTTCTGCTGTAGGTATCACCAGATGGGGGCATTTTACACTTGAATTCAAGCAACTGTGGAGCTAATGAACGGCCACACACATTCTAACTTGACTGTGTTCATAGTGGCTTACCGTAGAGTATACGGTGCTTTTTAGATGTCACAGTAGTCATTATCTCATTCACTCACAAAACTGTTTAAACACACATACACACAGACACTCAAAAGGGTTAACAATTACATGACTCAGCCATTGCATTCCTAGGTTAATACACACCTGAGAAGTGAAAATATACACCCACAACCTTGAAATACAAATGTTCATAGCATTATTCATGACAGAAAGTGAAAACTCAAAACTCAAATGTCCATCAACAGTTGAATGGATAAAATGTGGCCTATACAGAGGATGGACTATTATGTGGCCTTAAAAAGGAATGGATTTCATAAAAAGGCATGAAGTTCTGGCACATACAATGTAAATGAACCTCAAATGCATTATGCTAAGTGAAACAAGCCATGCACAAAAAGGCCACATACTATGAGGTTCATTTGAAATGTCCAGAATAGGTAAATCCAGAGACCCAGAATATACATGTGGTTGCCAGGGGCTGGGAAGGTGAATGGGGAGTGACAACCTAAAGGGTGTAGGGTTTCTTTTTTGGAGTGATGCAAATGTTGTAAAATTGACCATCAACTCTTGAGTATGTTAAAAAAAATACTGAATTGTGTACTTTCAATGGATGAATTGTATGAAATATGGGATGGTTAGCTAAGTGAGGTAAACATTTTTGTTTATGTGTATTTTCCCAATTTCCTACAATGACTATCAACTGTGATTTTTATTAAAAAATGAACTGTTTGATATTTTTAATATTTTTGTTTGATATTTTGTATCAATTACGGTATATCAATTGTTTTACAAAGATTTTTTTTGAAATCTCATAAACATAACAACATGCTAATCTTACATGCCAGGAAACCAGCTCAGTGGTTTTAGAGGGCAGGAGCAAAATGAGTAGGCCCCAAAGAAGACTATGAGTGGAGTGCCAGGGTAGTTCCTCAATCTCTACCACAAATTCTACAACAAAGACCCCTGATGACCAATTAATGGAGGCAATACAGAATAAGGACCATGACATACCAGACACATCCAGTCAATTTTAAATGTAGTTTTGAAGTTTGGACCAATCTTTATCTGGCTAGTCCTTTTTTTCTTGTAGTTCATCCACGCGATTTATGTGCTGACAGCTGAAATGAGTCAATTCAGGGATGACTTTTCAGGCCACACACTGTCCTCTAGTGGTGCACCTGCTGCCCAGTGCCCTTTCCTGGGTTTGCTGTTGGGGCACATGGATCTTTCTCCTTCTGGTTTAGATATAAGCTCCTTCCTTTCTTAGATTTTATCAAGGAGAAACCAAATCACACACACACAAGCACACATGGAACAAAGCAGCTGGTTTTTAAATGCTTTATTAAACATTAACTAGTATCTTTAGTATATGAATATAGTTAAGCTAACAGTTTGGTCTGGTCACTGGGCAAATGAGATATTTTTGAGACCTCACAAGAGTGTGTCATGGACACTAGAACTAGTTGTTTCCTCTCTTTACAGAATAGTCACCGCAAGCAGCACAGGACATCCTAAGAGCTTTCATTGCTGCACAGCCTCTGCACTGTAGGAGGGTAGATGAAGGCAAACGCCAGAGGAAATTCCAGGGCAACTGCAGTCACACAGTACCCAGGAAGCTGCAGGTAGGATGGTAGCACATGAATTCTCAACCTGAGACAGTAGTGTGCAGCGTGGTGTTATAGTGCTGCGCCACCTGGTGGTTGCAACCTACAGTTCACTCTTTACTTATGAGGACAATTCACACATTGAAGGAACTGTTATCCAGTGCAGATATCCATAGTCTCATCAGAAAACTGGGAATTAGGTGGTTGTTTTGTTAGCTATTCTGTCACTTAAAATCTTATAACCTACTTTAATGATCCAAGGATGAAAGTTCTTTGTATATGTAGTTATGGCTGAACAGGAAGGGTAGTTAACTTGCTTTGCTTTTAAGAAGCACAAACATTATAGATTTAAACGATGGTTTGGCAACAAGTATAAATGTATTGTAAAGAGGTTGGTCTTTTAAGACCAAAGCCAATAGCTATTTTAATTCATTAAAATACATTTCACAGCCATTACAATGTGCTTGGCGCTAATTCCAAACGTATCCAGCAGCTCACTTGACTGCCCACCCCGAGGCACTCCTAGCACTGCCATCTGACAGACTCGGATGTCAGGCTCCATGGAAACAGCTGCACAGATGGCCTCCCCGATGCCACCTGGAGAAGCAAAAGACATTAGGCTCTGTTGTGGAAGCAGCTGGTCAGCCTTAAAGCCTCATGATACAGAGGCCTGTGAATCTGTTGGTTCCCAAGGAAACAACGTTTTTACCAGTTACTAATTCATGAAAGCAGTTATTCCCTAACTGGCCAGGAGAGTTCTCATTAGAAACTGTGGGTTTCTAAATTGTTCACAGTCGTACCTACAGTAGGGCCTCTCTCAACTGGAGCTCACTGGATGCAAGGGTCTGTGAAGCTCAGATTCTCAAAAGAGCTCAGGCACCCCAAATGATTAAAACCAACAAATGACCTGTACAGAAAAGTGCACCTGGCAGGCCTGAGGCGGCCAGCTTTAAAGGGCCACTTCCAAGGTTGGCCCTCGGGTGGCTTCAGGGCAGTGGGCTGGTGAAAGGCCCCTAGGTCGATATGACACTTCCCCTACTGATGAGGGAGGTCCCCATGCCTCGATTGTTCACACAACAGGGTGGTATATGGGAGCACCTGCTCCCCTCTGGGACTTGGGAAATGTGGCATGTGCCTGGTACAGGGGGCCCACATGTGCACTGGGTGTCCAGTGCAATCCCGGGGTGTCAGGTGATGTACTTTTCACTGATGAAGAGGGGGGAGTGCTCGGTGAGCCTCTCACAGGAGGGAGGAAAGGAGCTTAAGACCTGGGGTTCTCTATCCCTGACCTGTGTCCTCTGTACTCTGTCCCTGTAATCAACCTCAGCCATGAGGGCACCTGGAGTTCTTCCAGAGACACACTGTGAACCACGGGCATGCTCTTGGGACCCCTGACATGCAAACACATGAAGCTCCTTATTCCCTCACCTGTCCCACCAACCTTCCCAAGCCAAACGCTGCCCAGTCCCCTCTCCCTGACATACTTTTTCTGCATATGCTGTGTTCTCTGCTTGTAAGGTACTATTCCCATTTTTGGAGGGGCAAACTACTAATCATTCAAACCTCAAGAACTGTGAAGCCTTTCATGACTCTTTCCTGCCCACAATTCCAACTTAGACACTCCTTTGTGCCACCATTGAGCCACCCAGGGACCAGGCACTGTGTACTGTGCGGGGGACACACAATTGACTATGGGCTCCCCACCATTAGGGAGCCAGGGAAGGTGAGCAAATCTAAACTGATACACTTACAAAGAACAGTATTAAAGGCTGTTGGGTGAGTGGTTGACTGGAGGTGATGCCCAGGAGCACAGGCACCTCCTATCAAGGAAAACAAAGACGTGGCCCACCAAAGCAGACTTTGAAAAAACACACCTTCAGGATGGTGATCCTCCACTGTGATAATATAGCCACCTGTGGATTTTGCACTGGTGACGACGGTGGTAACATCCAGGGGTTTAATAGTAAACAGGTCGATGACGCGGATAGAAATACCTAGAACACAGCAATAACCAGCTTGGTACATGAAGCAGACTTAGAATAAAAAGACCACCTGGGGCACATGAGGCAGTTCAAGACCTACCTCTCCCCAGTTGGAACTTCAGCACTTAGGAACAACTAACTGACCTTGCTCAGAAAGATCATCAGCAGCTGCTAAGGCTTCATGTAGAGTAATTCCAGCTCCAATAACTGTGACCTTATCGTTGTCACTCTGACGGACGACCTGGTATTATACACGGAAGACAAAAGTGCCGTGGTTACCATGCACAAAATGTATCTCAAAGTGGATGCAATGCTCTTCCCTGGTGCTACCTATTTCAGTCCTTAATAATTCACTCTAAAAAAGACTGAATCAGCACTCTGACAAACAAGGACATGGTCTCTTTGATAAGCCCCACTTCATATTTGTTTTACAAACTCACCTACCGTTCCTCATGATTTTCGGTGCCAAATTACTACATTTTTATACAATACATATACAAAACGATCTTTAACAAAGAAGGTGGATTTCAAACTGGGATCTGAAAGGCAGAGATCCAGAAGTGAGTTGTACAACCCACGTGCTCTAGAGCATG